>PVLD010000148.1:0-70527 GCA_004027595.1 Dinomys branickii | reverse complement strand
GAGAATACATAAAAGTTAAGTTCACTTTTTTACTAGTCTCAAACCCCGTGCATTGTTCCTGTTTTTACCATGTTGGGTAGATTTTTACGCCCCTCCCCCAAGGGACGCGAGGCTTCCTAGGACTTGTGGTCAGAGGGGCCGGGCCGATTCAGCAATAAACGTCAGCTTCCTCTGCGGCCGCCCTCCCCGCCCCCACAGTCACTGCGTGTGCTCGGATGAAGGCGGTGCCTGAGGACAGTTGGACCTGCGCTTTGGGGGAAACCTGCTGAGCCTTGTTTTCAGGGTGCCCATCACCTATCATTCTTTTTTTTTTTGTATAATAAAAAATAAGCAAAAATATATTAACAAACATACACAAAGTAGCATAAGAATAGTACAATCGAATCTGAGTTACAGATAGGGTGACAGGGAATCATCAATGGTTGTTGCATTACATATTGACAACTTCTAATTGTATATTCAGGAAAATAGGTATAGACATGCAAAATTGATCAGACAATTAATCATCTACTATTCCTTACAATAAAGTGACCTAAGTCAGTAGTACAACTTCTTTTTATAGTATGAAAGCAAAAAGAACTACATCAACTACAACAGAAAAAGAAAGAGAAAAAAAAATAAACAAAAAGCATTAACAAAGAGACACAAAGTCGCTCAATAAACTTATAATTGAATTATAGACAAAGCAACACTATCATTCTTGAGGGCCTCGAATCTTTGTTCAATTTGATACGGGAACATTACATATTGAAGAATATTGCGGATACTTCTAAACTACAAGTAGTATTTTAGAACGGAAAGTAAATTCTTGGCTTTTTCCTAAGACATCTGATAATTATGGTAAGAATATTTATCTTGTTTCACAGTAAGTGAATATATGCACACATATGTAAAATGTTATTGGAATCACAAATAAACTTTTAAAAATAGAAATATTTCCAGCACAGGACACAGACTAGCCAAGCGGGTGCCGTTACAGTGCGGAGGTAACTCTGGTGGCTGTCTGCCACAGATGCTTTGCTTCCTGTTCGGAGTAAGGTGGCTGAGTGCCAATTCATGCCCACTGTGTGAGGTCAGGCGTGCCCCTCCCCTCATAGAGCTTCCTCTTGGTGGCCACAGAGCAGACCAGCCAGGGTCCCTGTCCTCTGGGCGTCTTTGTCTTGAATGAGTCAGTGCTCACTGCCGTTGCTTAAGAAGGCCTCTCGAAACACCTGAAATGGAGACAAAAAATGATGCTAAGTTTTGCTGTTTGTTTCTGAGGGAATTTTGGCTTGTAAATATAGTCATAAAGTTATAGCAGAACTAAATTGCCACCACTGGTACTATAAAACTACCTTTTTTTTTTTTTTTCTGGAAATACAACTTTCTTCACTAGTTTCTGTTTCCTGAAATTTGCAGTCTTCGTAAAACCTGGTTTCCTTTCCCTTTTGGACAAGTTTTTGCTTCTGAATCTAAGTAAGAATTGGCAGAAGTACATTAAACCTCACAGAGGAAACCTCTTAGAGAAAAAGGGAACACTATTTTAAAGAGATGAATTATGTTATACTGGTTACAACTGAAACTTAGAAACTTACAGTCCAGTTTAAGTCTGCACAAGACAGTTCCATTGTGACCTTTCATGCATCATGTGGCCTTACTCTGACTCAGTTTCCTCAGTGTAAAATTTATAAAACACCAGTGACTTTGAATACCATGTTAGGGGATGGACTTAGTTCTTGTGTATGGTTATTTAAGTGCACCTATTTGTATTCCTTTTTTATAAGATGAGAAATATGTTGCAGTTAAAATTAAACATTCTCAAATCTTAAAACTGATTTCAAAGACTCATGTTTGCACATGCATATTTATTTAGTATATTTTAATGAATGTAAGAGTCAGATTACAGCTAAGTTTTTCTTTTTGTGCATTACTTAATAGCTAAACCTTTTCAGTTAGGTTTGCACTTTACTACCACCAAAGTTGAATAATTGTGGGAAGAACAGGAATGAGTGTCCCTCTGGTCCTTGGAAATAGCAAGGGAAAACAGTCAAGCAGTTTGTTCCCTACCCGCCTAAATATCAATTGTGTTAGAAGTGACTTTCCTTTCTAAGGGCTGATTGTTCTAGAAGGGGGAACTGGGCTAGAGAAGTTGTGGAACAAGAGTTAAGATTTATGATTTATACCTGATTTGTTAATATCATGAACTAGAGACTAGCTTGAGCTTTAGGGTAAAAGTTCTTAATTTTGGATCCTATAGATTTCAAGTTTAGAAAGCTTATGGATGGGCTTCAAGATCTGAAAAACTGAGTTTTTCAAAATCTGGAACTGAGTGTGAGCTCTTTAGGTGGGCATACATTTTCCTGCATAGGCAAGCCAATAGCATTCATTAGTTGATAGTCTTTGACTCAAAATAAGTTTACCTTTATGAAGCTAAATATTTGTTGACTAAGCTTATAATAAACACATATAATGAAAACTGATTTTTATATTTTTAAAATTTTGGCCAAGGAGCCAAGCACTATTGTTGGAAAAGAGCTAAAAACACACTTATTCCTAAAATGATGAACATGGCCTTAGTGAGTGTGCTGTACCTAGCAGTGAGTAATCACTAACTTTCTTAGTTGATCATGAAATGTCTTAGCATATCCTCCATAGGTCACATGATCCTCTTATCTGTTATTGGCCTTGTGGAGTACTGACCGTGACTAAGAGATATACTGATAAAACAAGTACCTAAGCTTGTTAAAATTCATGTTTAAAGGCAAAATTATTGCACTAATAAAATTAAACAAGTCATATACCCATTTTTCATTTGACTTTTTTTTTTTGAAATGTGATGCCCTGGTTAGGGTATAGTCTTTGGAAATAGAACTGTTTAAATCTTCACTCGTGACCAAGTTATACATCTTCTCTGTGATCTGCAAAACAGAATGGCATTTGCTATGTATAATTGTTGTAATACTTAAACACAATAGTTTATGTCAAGTATATGGTTTGGAGCAAGTATGCAAGTGAGATGATGTGCTTGCAATTATAATGTATCACATTAGTAGCAAAAAATAATTATAATTTTGTCTTACCCTGCTATTTTACTTTGTCACTTACATTTTTACGTAACACTGTACATGTTATAAAAGTACATATGGTATTTGCTTCAGTTTAGAAAATAAAGACAGATTCTTAATGGCATGAATATTTGAAAGATTGGACTTTATATTTCATTTATAATGATATTGTAATATACTAATGTTGTTCTCTGTGGAAAAATTAAGTTGCTTGTCTTTTTCTCCTCCCCACCCCCAGAGGAAAATTTGCTGTGGTTAGACAATGTATATCAAAATCTACTGGCCAAGAATACGCTGCAAAATTTCTCAAAAAGAGAAGACGAGGACAAGATTGTCGAACAGAAATTCTACATGAGATTGCTGTGCTTGAACTGGCGAAAACTTGTCCCCACGTGATTAATCTTCATGAGGTCTATGAAAATACAAGTGAGATCATTTTGATATTGGAATAGTAAGTATAATAAATTTTAATAAATTGAAGCTACCCATTGTAATTGGTAGGACATAGCTCTTTGAAATTGGCAAACATAAAAATGATAAAAAGTATGGTAAAAATTTATGTCTGTTGGTAAACTATTAGACAGTATTCAAGTATTTTGCAAAAAAACAAAATAAATTACTGCTCAACATTTGGGGACTGGAGTGAAATAAGTGTTCTCTTATTTTGCTAATGGCACACAATTTGGGATTTTTCTGAAAAACCATCTAATGGGCAAATAGAATTGAAATCACTTACATATTTTGCCCATCTGCTTGGAAAACCCCTCCAAGGAAATGGTGCGAGGAGAATAGAGAAGTACACTGCATGACAGTATGCCTGGTGCATAGTGTATGCGGTGTGCAAAGTGCTGTTAGGAACTGAAACAAGAAATAAATTATATATCTTATCAAAGAAAAACTGAGAACTCCTAAGTAGTCAACAGGTTTTGAGTTGCTGTGAGTTGAGGACTGTTAAGATAGCCACGGACGTTAAGCAGCATTTTGACCTGTTTCTTTTCGGTAGTGCCTAATATTTACCACAAAGAGGTAAAAAGTGTGTTTGGACATCTGCAACAACTGGAAAGCATCAGCTAAATTTATGTTTAGTACCTTTTAGGTTCTGACAATTTTTAATAAAGTAAATTATTGTATATTAAACAAGATAAGTTATTTTTTAGAAAAAATGTATTAAGAACCATAGTAACTATTTTTGTAGCTATCGTGCATCATAGCCTTTTTGAATTTAAAAGTATGTTAGCTTTATTTTAGTATTTAAGAGTGGAGAATCTGCATATTATATATATATATATATATGTATATATAAATTTAAAAATAGTTTTTGTGCCAGAAAACAGATTTTGCCTGGAATCAACTTGAAAATGAAAATGCTGATTTTCTAAATTGTAAACAAACAACTAGTTCATTAATTATAAATACTATGAACATTTCCCAGAGCACTAAGATTCCATATTAAGGCATGTTATAGCATCTTCAATATTAATTAGAATTGCAGGGAAGGCCAGGACCACCAATATAGTTTCATTTTTCATACATTTGTAATTATTCTGTCAAAGATTCTTTAGCTGTCAGTTACCCACCTGCACGATGTCTACATGTTTGAACTATATAAAAAGTAGCCAATGTTTTTCAAAACTTGCAATGAAATACCGAGTTTGGAGGATGAGTGTACGTAGGTACATTGGCTGCTTTCATAACCTCTCCTTTTAGGGGTTCATCTGAGCAGCAACCACAAAATACATTAGATAGGCTTGACACATTTTATGGATAGACTTTGTTCACACTGCTGTGAAAACTGATTCAGGTACCCTGTCCAGTAAACTAGGACTCTTACTGATGTGTGCACATCTGGTTGAAAGGTAGAAGCACCCAGCACATGTTTGAGAATTACCACAATGAGTAAGACTTGACTTAACTACTGTGCCTGTCACTTTTGCAGTGGTCTGATCACATCAGATAGTTTTAGTTGATGGTAAAAATTAGATGAGAGGTTTGTTTCAATGAGATGGCATAATTTTTATGATAAAAATAAATGGTATAATCTTTCACTCTTAGAACTTTTACCAGTTCACTTTTCTCTTCAAGCCATCTTATATACTTGCTTTCTTTTTATTTCACAAAATTTCTATCAGAATATTTTTCCTTTGCATGCTGAAGTATTTATTCCAAAGAATAAGGGCATTTTTCCTATTACTTGAACACCAGCATCAAATCTAGGAAAGTTAATATTCAGCCAATGGCATTATCT
Source organism: Dinomys branickii (assembly GCA_004027595.1). Classification (NCBI taxonomy): domain Eukaryota; kingdom Metazoa; phylum Chordata; class Mammalia; order Rodentia; family Dinomyidae; genus Dinomys; species Dinomys branickii. The sequence goes on along the minus strand of PVLD010000148.1, from coordinate 65,238 downwards.
AGTGATTTTTTTTCCAGCACAAAATCCAATCAAGATCATACACTGTATTTGTTAAATCTCTGTAGTCATTTTATTTTTCATGACATTGACTTCTTTGGGAAAATCTGCATCACTTAACACGTACAGTATTATACATTCTGGATGTGTCTTTTTCCCCCATGGTTAGGTATTAATGCTTTTGTCAAGAAGACAGTGTAGGTGGCATTACCATCAGGTTGTTTTGTTATTAGTTTTGTTGAATTTGAGCACAGTTAAGGCACAGTGTGCCAGCACTGCCATTTATTCCCTCTTGTAATTAGTAAGTCATCTGTGTAGTGATATTTAGAGGCCTGATGAATATCTTCTTGTTGTAACCACTTGTCATGCAGTGATGTCAGTAACCATTGATATACTTGAATTAGCTATTAGAATAGAGGTCTGAAAATGGTGATAATAACTTGTTGTGTTCTAATTTATGAGGTCTAATCAGTTGCTGCCACCATTTTTTTTTTCATGCTGAAATTGCCCAAAATGTATCAGTGGTTAAATTGATCCATTAGCCTTTTAAGCTCTTGCCTGTGTTCTCTTGATATGGTCATGTTCGTGTTTGAGGACTTCCTTGTTCTGTGCATACCAAGATTCCTAGGGCCACTCTGGCCCATGGCTGGAGTCAGTTCTCCAGGAAATTCTGGTTTTTAGTGCCAAATGGTACTTAGAAACTGAGATGGAGATGCTGGGTGTGCTCCTTGTCACTGGGTGATCACTGCTCCTAGACCTTTTCTGAGATTAGTGTTAGGAAGCTCTATTTTTTAAAAATCAGGAATGTATTCTCACAGCTCCATTCCAAGTCTGCCACGGCGAGGTTCTTTATCACATCACACATTCTGTGTTATTTTCATTTCCCTTCTTCCACAGTGAAGACCCTGGTCTCAGCAACACTCACTCCTTTGCCTCATCCAGCAGTACCTGACGAAAAGTGGGTGCACAGCAGTACCCTAACACCACTACCAAGCCACTAGTAGCACTAGCAAACTACTTAGTGAAGTTTGACTTTTTGTGACCATTGTTTTTGAATTTGCAATATAACCTGCTAAGGCAGTGGGTTCCATGTACCAGGAGCCAGTGCTGTGGATGACAACTTTTCTGTGGATTGAGGGCTGTGGTGATTCAAGGGCATTCCGCCAGTTGTGCAGCATAAACATCCCTTGCTCTCACTGATAGGGCTCTGATAGGAGTCTGCAAGCAATGGATTAACTCTGGTCCCTGTGCAGTCACCCCCTCTGCCAGCGTGGGTCTGCACCTGCAGCCACATCACCACTTCAGCCCTCCCTCAGAGCTGCAGTGCTAGATTCTCAGGGGGAGCGTGCAGCCTGGACCCCTCACTTGTCAGCTCACAGCAGGATCTGCACTGCTGTGAGAATCCAGAGCCACCGCTGGTCAGATAAGAACTGGAGCTCAGGCTGAGACGCCAGTGGTGGGGCGGGGCTGTGGACGTAGATGGGCTTCCTGCCTTGCCTGCTGCTCGTCTCCCGCTGGGCACCCAAGGTGGTTCCTACCCACCCTGGACCTGGATCCCTGCACTGAGGGCAAATAGCTGGAGTTATACAGTTGGGCGTATTTCTTTCTGTTTATGTTCAATTTAGGGTTTGATTTTATAAATCTTTTAAAAATACTTTTGAAATTATAAACATGATTTGCATGGTGTAAAACTCAAAGATACGTAAAAAGGCCTACTACCAAATCTTGCTACCATTCCTGTTCTTACTATGCTCTTCTCATCCAGTCTTTGTAGGCGATTATATCTATTCATTTCTAGCTCATTCTTTTAGTTCTTTCTTTCTTTTTTCCTTTTATAGTACAAGGTCTCGAGCATGCTAGACAAGTGCTGTACCACTGAGCTAGCTACACCCTCAGCCCCTGGCTTACTTTTTATATGCTTCTTCTTGCAAGTAGAAGTGAGTTGATGTATCTTTATATTTGTTTGAGTTACAATAGAAGTAGCGTACCATAAATGCGCCTCTGCACCTTGCCTTTCTCCTTAAACTTTACAGTACATCTGAAAAGGAAAACTTGCTTTCACTCGCCAGACAATTCTGTGAGATCATGTGAGACACAAATTGTATTTTCTTTCTGGTCAAGAAATTAGAAAAAGTTAATTTCTAATGACTGTGTTAAGTATCTTTAGGTAAATACTATGGACCCCATGAAAATCATGGAGATTGTAATGAAGGGTGTAAAACAGTGAAAGCGTAGCTCCTGGCACACTCTCAGTTACCAGAACGGTGCATTTCAGTAGTGCATAGAACACACAAGTGCAGTCAACAGTACCACGCTCTGGGAAGCAATTGCAGAGCAAGCCCTGCGCTAAGCACCTCAGCTGCATTCTTACCTGATTCTCAAAACTCCTCCGAAACGGGAGGTTACTGCTCATGCCCCGTTTCTAGTGCGGAGCGGCAAGGGACTGCTCTTGTGGGTTTCTTCCCATTCTAGAATTTCATGGTTATTGTTTCTGCCATCAGCATAGGGATTTATTTTTAAAGAGTCTCAGTATAAAAAGTTAACAATGACTTCATTTTTATCACTAGAGATACTTATTTTTAAAATCTTTACTATGTTTTTCCAAAGTTGTTTGACTAGATTTGTATTTTATGGATAATGGAGATACTGCTTTCTTTTTATGAAAATCTTGACTCTTTAATACCTACAAAAATCCATCATTTAGGAAGAGAAAATATTTTGATTTTTCTCTTTTTATATTAACTTCATATTTATTATGTTATAGGAGTCTTTCTAAAATGTCCTCTCGCCTTCCCTACTGAGTCCCGGACAGTGTTGGTCAAAGCTGCAAAGGGCGGATGCAGACATGGGCAGTACAGAGAATACAGCTTCAGGCCACAGGACCGCTGTGCGAGGGTGCGGGGACATTTAGACCGTCTACCAGGAGAGCAAATGCAGGGGCAGAGGAGGGCACACTCTGGCTTTGGGGGTGTGCTGGTTGGTGTCTCTTCAGGGACAAACTCTTCTTCTTATACCTAGAGAAAAGAACCCTGAATGTGCCTGCCAGGCCAATGACAATGATGCAAGTGGCTTTTCTGATCTAAGCAGTGTGTGTGTGTGTGTGTCACTGCTCTGGGTGGCTTGTTAGAACAAAGGGTCTGCTTGTCTGCTACTCATGGTTCCTGTTTCTGTTCTCGATCCCTGGAAGTTCTGCAATCTGCTACTTGTGTCATCCGTCCCTTCCCTGCTCCGAACTCTTCCTCACTGTTGACTCCCCACCCGTGTCCCTCCCCCCTGGGCACACGAAGTCCCATGGCACATTGGTCAGTGTCCCATCCCGAGGGGCAGATGCAGAGGGCTGCCTGATGGTCATAGCATGCTGTTGTTGAGGCAAGCAAAAACTCTTAGCTCACTTCCTGGTTTAAAAAGTAGTGGTTATTCATTAGATTTAAAAGATGTTAGATTTAAAAGATGTAGACATGTAAACTATGATTACTTTATGGCACATTCTTGTATTTTAGAATTATCCTTATTTTTTGATCAGTGCATGTGTAGCTTCAGAAACAAAATTGCAATCTACTGGGTATATTCTATTGTAACTCTTTTTCATTTAAGAATGTATTGTGGGTGTACATATATATATATATGTATATGTGTGTGTGTGTATGTGCATATATATTTTTAAAGCTATTTCTAATATATATATATATATATATTTCTAAAACTGAATTTTAATTTAGCAAAGATTTGTAAAGTCACCTTCAAAACCAGGGCTCAACAAGAAGCCCCCAATTTAGAAAGGCTGGCTGTTGGCTGGAGGGGAATTAATGTTCATTGCTCCATTAGATGAGTAACTGATAGGTGCTGAACGCTTAGACCTTGTGAGACACGGGGATGCAGCTGGGATGCATGCGTGCAGGGATGTCTGCTTTGATGCTTGTAACAACTCTAGTGCCTGATACTTCTCTAACTTAAATCTTACATAGGCAGTTGGAGATCTGACTCTCGCGTCACAGTAGGAGAAGCAGACATCTTGTCTGCATTTGCACAGCTGTTGACGAAGCCTGTGATCCTGCCGGTACCCACTGTCTGTGCTTCCTCTGTGGGCCCTGGGGAGGGCCACTCACTGCCTCCTCAGCTTGTCTCCCTGGGTTTGTAGCTTGTAGAGTGCGTAACAAAGAACTTAGTTTCACAGATTCTGAAGTTCATCTCTGCATTTTCTTATTTGCTATAATTGCATTAGTAATATTATGTAAGGCAATACTATTAATAATATCTCCTGAATGTTGTTAGAGGAATGTATTTAAATTGCTGTCTATTTTGAGACAATTCGTTCAGTTAAAATCAGACTGTGTAACCAGAGAGGGTGGCGTGAAGGTGTCACTGTCGGCACTCTTCCCTTGTGGGGCCTTGGAGGGCTGCAGGGCCACCAGGAGTCTAAAACTCACTCTTCGTGGGGATGAATTTATTTTAGGCAAAAAAAAAAAAAAAAGAATTAACATAATGGTCTTCCTGTACCTTATTTTGGAGATTACCACTATGAATTTAGTAGACGCACACTGCTCTTCAGATTGTGCTTAGCAGATGTGGAAGTCAGCTTCTTAGGACATCTCCAGGAGTCTTGGTGGAAGGGTGGGGTTGAAGCCTGTGTGCCCAGAGCCTTCACACGTGCTCCCAGGCACTGTTCAGTAGCGCTTGTTCTGCAGTCATATGTAATGTGTGATGTAGCAAATTCTGGGGCCTCTGTGGCACACTGTGCTCACAGCTCAGTGGCAAGTTACAGGTGCAGTGTGCCCTTGACTTGGGACAAGTCTGAGACCACCATCATTTTTTTTCTCAGGGCCCCAACAACGTGCATATGACTTATCTCTTCTCCTGGGCACTCCCAGAGGCTTCTCAATGCCAGGTTCAGCCTCTCTGAGGAATGACTGCATTCTTCAGTCTGTTCATTCAGAAAGCATGTGCTGAACACCTTATACATGGAGGTGCTGTTCTTGATGCTCTGGATCGAAGAGACCAGTGAGCCAAAGAAATAGAGAGAGTAGTGTTTTCAAGAGCGAGTTGCTGTTTGATAACATGAAATATTCCCAAACATAAATTGATGAGTAATCACCTGGATATTTTGCATGCTATTCTTTCCACTTCTATCTTATTTATATTTAATTCTCAAAAATCTGTTGAATTTAGTGAGATCCATGTTATAGATGGGCAAACTCAAGTATTGCAAATGACAGATGCTAAATTATATTTCTGGTAAATAGCAGATTTAGGATTTCAGTTCAGATTGTTTAATTCTAAACCTAGGGATGTTGTACTGTGCCTTCTTGAGCATTCTTTAGGTTTAGTTCTTTAAACATACTATTGGACTCTAGTCCCAAGTCTTCTGCATGAAGCTGCAATACATGGACCTTGGCTAAGAATGCAGATTCTTAACCATGTTGTGCAGACTCCTATTTTGGCCCCATGTTTACTGTGTGACTCTTTACAAGTTGCTTAACCTCGTTGACCCTTTTTCATCTGTGAAATGGGAATAACCACTCACCTCACATGGTTGTCATGAGGCTCAAAGTAGATGACAATCGTAAGATACATGCAAATTTATCTATGCACAGAGCAGAGCTCGAAGCATCAGCTACAGTTTTTATTATTTTTATTGCAGAGTCAAGGCAGATTGCAACATTATTATCAGGAAATTCAGTTCTGTTAGATTTTCAAGTATTAATACCAGGTTTGAGTTCTTGTCATCTGTTTTATTCTGCGAAGATCCCTCTCCCCTACTTTGTTTTTAAATGTGTTTATGTGTGTGTTTCGTGCACACACTGAAGTTTATATGGTTGTGTGTCTTTGACTTCACAGGTATACAGTATTTAAAAGTTACTTTTTAGGTTGATGATTTTAAGTTTCTATTATTTTGATTTTATTTCAGTGCTGCAGGTGGAGAAATTTTCAACCTGTGTTTACCTGAGCTGGCTGAAACGGTCTCTGAAAATGACATTATCAGACTCATTAAACAGATACTTGAAGGGGTGTGTTATCTGCACCAGAATAACATTGTGCACCTTGATTTGAAGGTAAAGCATGCCCTGAAGTGGCGCAGCGCCTGTGCCCTCCCTGCCCTTGCTGCACACACCAAGCTGGCCTTGAGAGGCAGCAGCCCCATGCGGTTTCCGGGCAATGCTGAGTGCCCTCTTTGCCTGGTCACCGTGCCACAGGGTTTTAGTTTTGTACTGGCAGACCAGCAGTGACTGCGTCTACACAACTCAGGCTGATCACAGCCTCTTCAAAGGCACCAGTCTTGCGTGTTCCCCACCTTCACCCTCTCACTCCGCCCTGTCAGCGAGCCGCAGGCAGAGCCTCCTTTGTTCCAGGCATCTGCCCCCGAGGCCTCGGTTTTCATCCCCACCTCTGCAGATGTGCGTCTCACCAGCTTCTCCCTCCCTCCCGTGTTGCCTGGCGCCTTGCTATTAAGGCTTTCAGTGCTCTGGCTCTTTGCACATCACTCGGGCTCTACCCAAGCGCTGACACCTCAGCCTTTCCTGTCATCGTCTTTTACCCTGCCTTCCTCCACAGATACCCAGCAACCTTGCAGTCTGCTCATCTGTCTCTAGCAGGGCGCACTGGGCTCATCTCTGTAGTCTCTCTGCAGGGCCCTTTGGCTTTCGCTACCACCTTCATCATCACCATAGTCCCAAGTCTTTACCTAAGGCCCAGGCACATCTCCTAATTTCTGAACTCTAGATTGGCTACTGCGTCATTGTCCTGGAGAAACTTTAAAATACACATCTCAGAATGCACTTCTTATCTTTCCCTCCTTTTCGAAGGGGAAAACCCAGCCAAGCTGTTTTCTTGCCTTGGCCTTCTTGAGGCGGGGCGTGAGGTGAAAGCTTTTACTGCGCAGCATCCTTACCGTTTCCTGTAGTGGTGTAACATGCTAGGAAAGAAGCAACCTAGTGAACACCATGTAATCACACTCTTGCCAGGTTCCTGTTAGGTCTTCTTTCTGCTAATGAGAAATCAAGTGCATTACAGAGCATCCTGCAGCACTTGAAGTAGGGATGGCTTATAAAGCTCTATAAACCTGGCTTTGTCTACCTTAAAGCCTGACCTTCACGACAGCCAAGCTCTTTGCCCTTACCTTTTATCCTGTAATACTCTCTCTTTAGTACTACAAAGGCAAGAGATTGTCCCAAAGTTAAGAGATGTTGGGATCCTTTGCCCGGACTTTGGGAGCAGTACTTCTGCATCTATATGGGTTTGGGTAGCAGCAGGGAGCTTTGTCATAGGCCATGGGCCTACACAGCCCCATCCTTCCAGGAGGCAGTGGATGGTGTGGCAGTGATCTATGCTGCGAGTCTGGCAACAGTGAGATCCAGCTCACTCAAAACCATGGCATTGTGCTGAAGCATCTCTGTTGCTTCACATGTGTGTGTGTCCGCCCTGTGTCTCCCACTGTTCCCGGGCCCGTCCCTGTGCACACATGGGCTCCTGCTCATCCTTGAGGGCTCAGCTCCAGCGTCGTCTCCCCGGAGGGCCTCCCTGGACTCTCTGTGGGTAGAAGCAGGCAGCCTGGGCTTTGTTTCCAAGTACTCTCTCTCTCATACTCACCCAACCTAACTCTTTTCCCTCCAAACTGGAAATACTTTTTGAGTATAGTTTCTCCTAAATAGTCATCCAGTAGGTGTTTGACAGGTGACCCAGTGAAGTGGATAATAGGTAAACAGAAAATTCCAACTAATGTATCTACAACTTGAGACATATTCTTTAATTGCATGTTAAAGTACATATAATTTTTTGTTCTTTTTTTTAGCCACAGAATATACTATTAAGCAGTATATATCCTCTCGGAGACATAAAAATTGTAGATTTTGGAATGTCTCGAAAAATTGGGAATACATGTGAACTTCGGGAGATCATGGGAACGCCCGAATACTTAGGTAAGAATTTGCTTTCATTTTCTATATCATTTTGAAATTTATTAAGTGGATGATACCTTTTTAAAACTATATTTGAAGACTATGGGTATAGTTCAGTCATGCTTGCCTAGCACATATAAGGCCCTGGGTTCCATCTCTAACATCACAAACTAAACAAAAACAACACCAACTCTACCTTCTTACGTTTTTCTGGCATGTAATTTCAGGAGTCATTTAGTTGAAGTACTTTAATGCATTGAGACCTGGTTATGACACATTTGAATGAATTGTGAAAGTACGGAAACTGGTGCATTCACAATTCACAGGAGTTAAGCAATATACACGTAAAGTTAATGTTTTGTATAAGGGCTGTACATATATAAGAAAAATAAGTAACAAATTAGTTCAGGAGCAGAAGAAAAAATGTAAAGACTAAAACTGAGGTAATCAGGTGTCTTTGATTGTCTTTAAAGCCTGGTAGTTGGGAAGATTTCACTTTTCCATCTGTGGTCCCAGCTCCAAAGCCGTTTGTAGTATGGATATCTTGGTTTTGCAGGAATTGTTGGCAAGAGAGCTTGCTGTCTGTTGCTCCTGCTTATAAATGTGCGGGTTTGTACAAGGTGCTGAAAGGAGAGTTTCAAAGAAGAAGGGCACCAAAAAGGAACCTAGGATTAGGTGGTCTAGAAATACTGTACTAAATCAAAAAAGTAGCTCGTGTATATGAAGGATTCTTAAGTTGCATGATTCTTCGCTGGGCACAGTGGCGCACGCCTGTAATCCCAGTATTCGGGAGGCTGAGGCAGGAGGATTGTTGTGAGTTTGAGGATCGTTGTGAGTTTGAGGCCAGCCTGGGCTACAAAGTGAGCTCAATGCCAGCCTGAACTGCTTAGTGAGACCCTGTATCAAAAAGATTAAAAAAAAAAAAGTTGCCCAATTCTTAAGCAGTATATAGGTATTTTGACTTATAGTAGAAATATATTTACCCTTTTTCATTGTTTGCATGGCCACACCTACATAGACAATGAAAAGATACAGCTAAACACTACAGTTTCTGCTCAGCTAGGCAGTTATTTCTGGAGGTGCAAAACAATGCAAATGATTAACTGTGAATGTTAAGATGGGCCATCATGTCCTAGAATAAATGGCTGTAATTTCTGAAAACACAGCTCGCAAGAATGTGTGAAATGGTTGTAGTAGTTTACCAGAGACTACAAAATAGTTGGACGTTAGAAAATAAATTCATTTTGGGGATATTATGTGACCATATTATTAAAAAGTAATAATAATAACTTTTCAGTCATAAGTCCTAGTTTGGACCTGGCAATCTGAAATCCATGGTAATGTTCAGAAGGTACAATTTATTTTACAGGTTTTGGGGGCCAGTGAAAAGACAGCTGGAAATTAATTGCATAGCAAATTAGGTTTTAAGTTTAAAAGAGACAGTTTAAAAGGAATATTTAATCTGAAAGCCTAGCATTTCCAAAAAACATAATTTGTTTGCAATGTCACTATAAATGTGTATGATCTGATTTACTTTGAAAAGAAAAACTTAAATTCAATCTAATAAAATAATCCAGATTAATTCCTAACAAAGTAATAAAACTAAAATTTTAAAAATATTTTAGCTTCTAACATTTTTGCATTATTATTTTTTCTGAGGTTAATATTAATATACTGGTTCTTTTAAACTACAGACAACCAGTTACTCTATGAATATTGTTAGGGTTTATGAACCATTTAGTTAGCCATAACTTGTTCAATATATATATTTTTTTTTTTTTGGTGGTACTGGGGATCGAACTCAGGACCCTGCGCTTGCTAGGCAAGCGCTTATTCCACTGAGCTATATCCCCAGCCCTTGTTCAATATTATATGTGTCTAATCTCAGGACAATTGTCTGTGATCACAGGACAATTAGAAGTATGCTACATTTCTGTTTATCCTTTATCACTCTGTTTTTCAAAATTAAATCCAATTCTAATGTAGTATAAAGTAATTTTTGTCAGTGTTGAGTTTAAATTTTATTCTCTTTCAGCTCCAGAAATCCTGAACTATGATCCCATTACCACAGCAACAGATATGTGGTAAGATTCTGTTCATTACCTAGCAGTGACAGTTTGGTAGTGTGTATTCTGGTGTTCTTTCACTCCAAGTATAAACCATAAGGCTTCATTTAAAAGATTTTTTCAAGTGTTGCAATTATGCCACAGGAGAATATTTATCGGCCAATGTTTTTAAAATAACACTGAGTCTCCCAACCAGAGGTTCAGAAATACATAGGAAAATCCCTTTTGGTGATGAAAACTCACTTGAATACAAGAACAAAGCAGTCCAGGCAGTGCTGTGTTCTGTAATGAAAGGAGAATGCTCAGCAGCGAGAATGCCTGATCTAGGCCTAGAAAAATTAGGCAAAGCTGTCTGCTAAGCAGAAAAGGGAGGTCAGGTAGATAACATAGCACAGTTTTATTATGGGACACCTCTATCAAAAGCAGTTTAAACCTGTAGTTTAAATGCCCCAGTTTTGGGAACAGGAATGTGTAGAATATTAATTATACATTATATAAATATTTTAAAAATTAATTTTAGGTTCTCTCTTTTTTCGTAGGAATATTGGTGTAATTGCTTATATGTTGCTAACTCATACTTCCCCCTTTGTGGGAGAAGATAATCAAGAAACATACCTTAATATTTCTCAAGTTAATGTAGATTATTCAAAAGAAACTTTTTCATCAGTTTCACAGCTGGCCACAGACTTCATCCAGAGCCTTCTAGTTAAAAATCCAGAGTAAGTAATAACATTTATTTGTTTAAATACCATACAAAATATTATGTGTGTATTAAGAAAGGTACATTGTAAAGTGGTATAAAATTCTTAGACATATGCTCATATTTTAGATAAAATGGAGAGAAAGATGGCATAAAAGATAAATAACAAATATATAACTTCAGATCAAAAATATAAAACAGAGTTTGGAGTTAAAAGATTTAGGTTACTTTTTTCTTAATCATCTGCTAATCCTTGGGAACAAATGTAACTAGAAAGTTTAGAGTACCTGCTGATTATGATAAGACTTTATTATGAGTGATTTATAGTTTAATTATAGTTAAATAACAAGTACACATTACTGAATGTCAAAGCTTAAAGGATAAGATGCTTTAACAGCTTTGTACACAAGGGCCTTCAAACTGTGGCTCACAACTTCCCCATAGGCAGCTTCAAGGCAAGAAAGGAGAAACGGAACTCTTCTCCCCCAGGGTCAGCCCCGTTCACTTTCCAACGTAGGAGCTGGAACCTGGCACCTGGCACTGGGACTCTGATTTTCTTTCTCTGTAGTCTTTTACCGCTGACCATTACTCATTCTCCTGAAGGACTTAGTTTCTTTATATATTAAAAAATCTCAGATTTCTTAATTATTTTATTGGATTAATTCAAGTTTAAACTCTTATGACTATATTTGGATATAAATGATTATAGAAATAATAATGATTTCATAGTTTCTGGCTGTAAGCAATTTTAATTTTCTTAATATTTTTTATCTAAATTCTAAAATTTTGGTAATGATCATATTCATTTTTTGTGATTAGAAAGAAAAACTGTATGTAAAAACAAAAGACCGAGAAAACACACATACCGAGTGATGGTTGTGCTCAGTTACGCTTCTAGATGGGTGTTTTTTCCTTTGATTTGAAAAAGTTTGATATTTGACCATACTGTTTCCATAATAGAGCACAAACTTTAAAATTCAAAGTATTTGATAAACATTATTGAGGACTAGTCTTTGTTTTTCAAGATTTAGTAGTTACTGCTTATAAAAACACAAAATAATAGAGAATGTGAATTACTTATACCCTTCTCCAAGGGTTTATAATCCCAAGTGGCATATAATTTTACTTTTTTTTCTTTTTTGAGTCGGTCTCGCTTTGCAGCCCAGGTGGCCTTGGACTCACTGTGTGTCCCAGGCTGGCCCTGGACTTGCTGTGTGTCCCGGGCTGGCCCTGGACTCGCTGTGTGTTCCGGGCTGGCCCTGGACTCGCTGTGTGTTCCAGGCTGGCCCTGGACTTGCTGCTGGCGAGCCTCCTGTCTCTGTCTCCTGACTGCTGGGATTATAGGCGTGCGCCACCATGCCTGGCTGTTTCTTTTTCTAGTTTTTTGTTAGACTAACATATGCCTTCAAGCTTTTTAACTAGATTTTCATCTGTGAATTCCATGATAAACTGAGTTTTCAGTACATGTCGGGAATACAGAAACTCCCGCTACTCCAGTTTGTCCTCTCTGAGCAATCCCGCATGGACTCTCTATATATAACTGAGACTACACACCAGCAGAGGCAGGACCAGGTGATGAGGAACTGCAGAACTTTCCTTCATGTTTTTTCTCTTCTTATTTTGTTTCTTTAGTATAATTAAAGGAAACAATGTTATAAAATATTGTTTACTAGCTATTATAAGATATCTTTCACTTGAATTGGCCAGGAAAAGTCTGTTACTTACCCAAAAAATAAGGAAAAATTTTTTTTCTGCAGTGAAGGAAATGCCAACATTAAATATAGTTTTCAAGTCATTTGCAGAATAGAATGAAATTTTTAAATTGGAAAAACAAGAATTTTACTAAAAAAATTAGTTAAATTTAGTGTCCTTTCATATAAAAATATAGATTCATGGGCTTGGGGTGTAACTCACTGGTAGAGCACTTGCCTAGCCTGCCCAAGGCCAGAGCTCGATCCCTACCATCATTCATAAAAAAGAAAAAAGTACATTCATGATAGAATAAAAAGTAAGATTTAAGTTCAAAAAGTAAACTATAAAAGTTCTATAAAAACTTGTATTTTTTTATAATCTTTAGATAGTCATTTGGAGGTCAGTTGAAACTGTCAAAATATAGAGATCCAATAATATTATGACTGATTTATTCTCTGTAAGTAATCAGAAGTTCCCCAAAGTATTTTCTTAGTGTTTATTGCAGCATTATGTATAGTACCAAAATTCTGAAAGTGCCAAGGGGTGTGTAGTTAGTAAAGGACAGTGCACCCATCTGGAAGAGTGATGAACAGCTCAGCCGTTATTTAGGGTGTGAACTGTGTCCTGATGTGGAAGATACTTGAGAGCCATCGTCAAGTGGCTGAAATAGCAAACGCAGACATACATAGTGTGTATGAACATGAATGCACATTTACGTATGTGTAGAAAAATACCTTGAGGTAGATTTAGAGAATGAGTGAACAGAGAAAATTTTATTTTTTACCTTCATGGGAGATAATTGGGTATAATACTCAAAAGCGCACACTGAGGAGCTAAGGTTCCACTTACTGTACTGTGTTTGTTTTCACGGATGTGACAAATGCCTGAAAAATCAACCTCAGAGAAGCTTGATTTGGATTGGAGTTTCAGAGGCCTCCATCCGTGGTGGTTTGCTCCATGGCTGCTGGGCCCATGGACAGGCAGAGCACTGTGGTGGGGACTGTGTGGCGGAGCAGAGCTCACCTGCTGGTGCCTGCGAGGCAAAGGGGAGGAGGGGCCACGGCCTCAATAGTCTGCAAGGGCGTGCCTGGCGCCTGACTCCTCCGACTTCTAATGAGCCCCATCTCCCAGAACTGCCAGGCAGGTGGCCAAGCCTTTGTCACATGGCTTTTGGGGGACATTCAGGGTCCAAACAGTAGCATTCCACCCTCAGCCCCAAAGGCTTACGTGCTGCTCATAATGAAAAATGCAGTCAGTCCATTCCCAGGGGTCCCCGAAGTCTTAAAAATTCCACCATTGCTCAAAAGCCCATGTCCTAAGTTCCCTGAGACTTGTGTCATTATTAGCTGTGAGACCCCGTAAAAATAAAAAACAAAGTTAGTACCCACATGACACAATGGCACAGGGTAAACGTTCCCCCTCCCATGGGCAGGAACAGGAAAATAACAAGGACCAGTACCCACGCGACCATCGCTCTGTGTCTGCCTTCAGGGCACACAGGTGGTGTGAACTCCAGAGCAGCTGGGCAGCCCCTCTTTGCTGGCTGTACCCTCTCTGGGCTGGCCCTGCTCACTATCTGCAGCTCCCATCTGAAGGCAGTCCACGTTCCTGGCATCCCTAACGTCTGAGGCCTTCACTAAAGCTCTGACTTCTCTCAGTTTTGCTGTGCATTGCTGCATCAGGCTGCCTGCAGGGATCCCACTGCCTGGCCTCCCAGGCTTGCTTTTGAAACCATGGTGGAAGCCTCCATAACTCCACAGCGCTTGCACTGCATATGGCTGCAGGATCAGCCTCAGGCGGACAGTTCCAACATCTGCCAGCAAGAGACGTCAGGACCCACGTGCACTGTGGCTGCAACAGCCTGAGTGCCTGTTGGGGAGCATGGGGAGCGGGGTGAGGCTTGGGAAAACAGTTCCTAAGGCACAGTGTGTGCAGAGTGTCCAGTGCTTTCTTCTCATGCCAGTCTTTAGAATGAGCTCACACTTTCATGTCTTTGAGCCTGTAGTGGGTGGGGCCCATGAGATGCCCGCAAAGCATCACTCCCACTGTCCTGCTGCAGAGCACCTGTCTTCTTTCTGAGCTCCTAATCTCCTTAGCAACTGTACCTTGCTTAACCAGAACTTCACTTGTGCTTTCTGGTCACAGTATAAGTTTTCCAACATTTTCTTACTGCTTCTCTTTGCTCCTTTTAGTTTCACTAAATCTGGCTTAAAGCAGCCAATGGTACCCATGCCATGGCCTGAAAGCTGTGCTTCCAGGTTAATTAGTCCATCACCTTTAAGTTCTGCCTGCCATAGAGTCTGAGGCATAGGCCAAATATTGGCAGGTTCTTTGCCAGTATGTAACATGGTGGTCTAATAAAGGCCTTACCAGCAAACCTGTACTGTCCACATTCTCATCAGCATTTGGATTGTCTGAGTCCCCACCGCAGTCCCCCGGTAGGCACTGCTTAGACCATTCCATCCTTTTCCTAGCCTGTTTCTTCACACTTTGTCAATTTCTTCCTGCAAACACATTCCAGTTTCTGAACCACATGGTCAGGTGTAGTCACAGCAGCGATCTCCTTCTTAGTACCCATGTTGTGTTAGTGTTACATTACTGTGACAGAGTAGCTGGAAAGTCAGTTTAAAAGGACGAATGCCCTGTGGCTGGCAGTTCTGATCCATGGCTATTTGGCCCCCTTGTTTTGGCTCATGGCAAGGAGAACGACGTGGTGGTGAAGCAAATCTTACCTCAGCACAGCAGGGGAGCCCAGAGATAAAGGAGCATCTGGGGTCCTCATCTCTCCTCTGGGAGCACACGGGCAGTGACCGAACTCCCCTCCAGTAGGCCCCACCGCCTGCAGACCCCACTCCCTTCTGATCCTGCCGCAGGCCAGTGGCCGGCCTCCAATCCCTGGGCCTGGCAGGGCTTCAAGACCCTAAGGACAGCGTGTGCTGTGTACCAGGCAAGAGGGTTTGGGAAAGCCTCTTGGTGCCCTCTTCCCTCTTGTCATAAATGAGAAAGACAATAATGTTACCCATCATCTGGGTTTCTCATAATCATAATATATTGGAAACATATCCACATACATTTTGGAAAACTTACACTGTGACCAAAACACCTGGCATAAACGAAGCGGTCAATGAACTGCTACTGTCATCACTGCTAACCTCTGCTGCATTACTGGGACGTTATCCTACGAGTATGTGTATTTTCATAATAATTTTTGAAAGTCTATAATCAAACTGAAAACATTTTCAACTTGATGTTAATGTCCAGTTTTCCCTTGCTGCTTTCTTCCAAAGGAACAGACCCACGGCGGAGACCTGCCTTGCTCACTCTTGGCTGCAGCAGTGGGACTTTGGAAGCTTGTTTCACCCTGAAGAAACTTCCGGTTCCTCTCCAATTCAGGAGCCTGCACTGAGGGCCTCTGAAGATAAGACTGCAAAATCCTGTTGTAATGGACCCTGTGGTGACCGGGAAGACAAAGAGAACATTCCAGAGGAGGGCACCATGGTTTCCAAAAGATTTCGCTTCGATGACTCTTTGCCCAACCCCCATGAACTTGTTTCGGACTTGCTGTGTTAGCACTTTTCTCTCTGACTCATTTGGACTGACTTTGAAATTTGAAATCCACTCCGCTGAGAGAGACTGTGGGTTGTAGCTTCATATATGATGTGTTTATATTGTAAATGTACTTTTGCATAGAAAAAATTAAGCATTTTTAAAGATGCAAATCTTCCAGTTGCTAGCATAATATTATTTCCTATCTTGAGATAGCTCCATAGAGAAAATATTTAAATATATGACAAAAAATTGAAATTATACATGTGAGTTCACATGTATATGAATGAATTCAAGTTCAAATGAACTTAAATTTTTTTTCATATCAGAAGAAAAGTATTTTGGGTTATTTTAAGGTTGTAAAGCAAAGTCAAGGCATTTGAAGTGAGTAAGGTCTGCCTCTGAGGTGAGCCCTGCACTCTCTGCTGACAATTTATTTAGAACAGTATCAATTTTAAGCCAAAATATATGCTACTTTATAGATGCCCCAGGGGCATCTTACAACCGAAAATGTTTTTCAGTTATAAACATTTTAAAGCTGCATTTAGATTTCTGTTTTATGTGATTCGCTATGTGGAACCCAGAGCAAAGAGTGGGCTGGAAGGTAGGCAGAGCTCTCTAAGCTGGCCGGGGGGCTGTGCAGCGTGTCTTCCTCCTTCATCCCCCTCTGTCTCTTACCATCCTCAACATGCTTCAGGTCCGTCGAGCTCGGGAAGGTGGAAGGCACGTGATGTGCAGGAGCCTCTGGGGCGCTGTAGCCTCTGGGCTGCAGAGAATAGAAGACACTCGGGTGAACTAACAGTGATCAATGTTTAGCTAAGTGTCTTAATTGAGCATAGGAGAAAATGTGGACAGACTCAGGCAGCTTATTCAGCTTTCCATGTTTCCTAAGTCTTAGAATACAAGCCCGTAGGGCCAGGGACGTAGCTCAAGGGCACGGCGCCTGCCTGTTAAGCACAAGGTCTTGAGTGGATTCCTGCCACCCCCCAAAAAGAATACAAGCACATCATTTAGAGCCCTGAACTGTGCATAGAAAACAGCACACAGCCAGGTGTGGCAGCGCACACCTGTAATCCCAGCCCTTGGGAGGTTGAGGTGGATGGATCACCATGAGTTTGAGGCCAGCCTGGGCTCCATAGGCAAGTTCAAGACCAGTGTGGACTACATAATGAGACCCTGTCTCCAAAGAAGGGAAAACAGCATAGCACCTGCAAGGCTAATAACACAACTCCGTGTCCGCAGTAGTGAGGCCAACTTGACAGGAAAAGTTCTTGTGTGAAATTCCTGGTGCACTGAGGAGAGCTGACACTCCCTGCAGGGCCTGTAGGGGGCGCTGTCCTGGAAGCAGCGCAGGTGGGGTGGAGGGAGAGCAGGGTCTGGGCTGTGGCCAGTAACTAGCTCAGGACTGATTGGGGGTGAATGGGGAGCTCTTGGGCAAACTGATGAATTTCTCCCTGGTAATCATTAAAAACTCATTACAGTATCATGTGACGGTAACTGTGATCTCATGTCGTGTAATTATGTCAAACTGCATGTCATACATTAACAAAGAAAAACCCACCTCAGATTTCTCTACGAGTTAGATATTACTGTATAGACCTGTACATTATGGAAATTGTGATGACTTCAAGTTCTTTAGATAACTTTATAATCGTGGCTTATTTTGACTAAGTGGTGAATTCTTTTAACACCTTCTGAATTTTTCAAAGAGAAGTTGTTTCTGCTGTGTGTGTACACACATGTGTATATGTATATATGTACATATAAATAGATAAATATGGTCTTTAAACAACTGTCTTTTAGGCAGTCTTTGCTCTGTCTTGTACTCAGGTGCCAAAGGAGTTCTTGTCATGAATAAGAAGTACACACACAGGTTCTTTAAGATGTCCTTTGTTGCTTCAGCAGACACCGCAGATCCTAAAGTGAGCTCTTGTATGTCTACAACTGATGAGTTCTGAATTTTTGATTGTTATTTGTCTTCAGTATTAAATAATGCAGGTAAAGCTCAGCAAGTCCTTAGACAATGAGGAAACAATTACTTTTCTAAAAGACTGCTGTTAAGAGTTTTAAAGTTTTACAGGAGTTATGCCATAACAAGCAAAAGTGAAGACATGATTGACTTTTGAAATATAAGCTACTTCTTAAAACTCATTTTATAGTCTCTTTTTCTCTAAGGAACCTTAAAACAGTTGGTATATTTTCCCTTAGTTAATGGAATGCACAGAGTTGTATAAAGCTCCACAGAAGTTACACTGTTTCATTATAAAGAAACCATCTAGTAGGATAAGAAAGGACAAAGGGTATAAAAACTGTCTTTTGATAAAGGTAAATTTAAATATTTTCACTAACTGAAATGCGAAAATAAACCAACCTTTCAAGAGATTTTATTGGCAAGTGACTCAATTCTTACCCATTTCCTCCCAAGTATGAAAGCGAAGTGGCTATGAAATCTTGACACTCTGACTGCAGTAGGATGCTGGGGGCCCCTCCGAGGGCACAGGTGTTGGAGCATTGAGACTTGCACACAGAGCTGCTACTTGTGGTGATCTTGCAAAACGTAATCTGCTTTTTGGGTAGGATCTCTGGGATGTGGCACTTTAAGGCGAATGGTGGCAATTACAACTGTCGTTTGGGTGATTTTCCCTCCTGTACATGACCCTGACAGCAGTGAAATTGGGAGGACACTTTAAAGGAGGTAAGTGGTACTGTTCTCCAGTCTGTGATGAGACCAGGTGATTGGGCCTAAATAAAGTCAGTCTTTTCCTTACTATGAAAATCATATGAGCCAGTGTGGTTAGTGATGTGATCGATTTTGATTCTTTGATGGACACAAATCAGAGACACCGGGAAGCTTCACTGTTGGCATAGGGGGAACTCACTCCTGTGAGAGCAGAACCTCTGTGAAAGAAGAAGGTAGATCCTAAAAGTGATCAAGCAGCAAGGAACTGCTTAGAAGAGAGGAAACGAATAGAAAGGCCAGCCCAGAACTAATTCCATTGAAGAGTTTATTACCCCTCAGAAGTCCTTGGCTGAATCAAGACAGTGACCTCAGGTGACCCCGCCTAGGACAAGAAGCAGGAGCCGTACTGCTGCAGAGGGGTGCCGTACAAGAGCAGTGCTGAGTGGGAGCCGGGGAGAATGCAGAAGCTGAGGCTTGAGACCCCCAGATGGGCCCCAGCCTTCCCCCTGTGAGAAGAAAGGGCCGAGTTACACAGCACTGTGTCCCACGAACGATCCCAGGTACAGTAACATCACCAAGGTGTCCACACAGGCAGGATTCAAGAAAGCGAAGCCATCGACCCTCAGCACACTCTTCCTCCAGTAGTCAAAATGGCTAGAGCCAAAGTCTGCATTCCAGAGATCAGAAAGTTGGTAACAGATAGAAGTTGAATCAAAAAATCATGTTGCCGAAGGCCTGTAGACAGCATTAGAGACATCCCAAGTAAAAACCCGAGGAAACTTTATTATCAAAGCAATGATCCTTCTGCTTAAAAATTAAAATGTGCTCTTTTTTAAAAAACATTGTCCTTTGTTTTCAAGCATTTTATAATGTACTGTTTTTAGATGTATAATTTGCCCTCCTGGTCGTTATAACCTTTGGCACAGGAAATCTTTGAACTTCTTTTCAGCATAGCTGTTTATTATGAGGTCCTGTCCGCTGGAAAGGCCAAATAAATCAAGGAACAGGCAGGTGTGTTCCCTTGTAATAATACATAGTGTTACAGGGTGTCAGAAGTGGCAGTGTGCTGCATGTTGCTCAAAATACGGATAAGAGACTTTTACAGAAGTTTATGGTTGGGCTGTGACTCAGGTGTGGTGGTTTCCGTGACTCCTGGTGGCTGTGATGGATAACATTTCCACACCTGTCTCTACCGTATCTTTAGCTGTGTCCTCATGATTGCTACTAGTCCACAGTCTTCAGCCTAAAGCTGAGTGTCTGGAGCATCTAGCCTTTCAATAGCCAGCAACGTTCTATTGCAAAAGCCAGTTATTAAATACATCAGGCTGGTAGGGAAAACAGTTTCTATTACAACTATGCTACCATGGAAACAAAATAGCGCCCATCAGCAACGTGCAAATAAATAAGCGCCCCAACGAAAAGTAACTTTGAGAATCGGATGATGGGGCAGGTGGTTTGTTAAACCCAATCTAGACTAATGCAGCGATGTTTAAATGCTTCTCCCACCTTTATCCTGGTTAAGATGGGAGGAGAAGTCAGAGATACCAGGGGCAGTGTCGTCCAGGAGGGAGAGATGAGTCTCAGCTGCACTGTGTCTCTCAGGCAGATGCGGAAGAGGAAGAAGACAAACGGCCACTGAACGTAGCAGTTTCACCAGAATGCAGAGCTTGCAAATGATTAAGCAAAAGTCAGGTAGATACCACAGGCACAGATCATTCTTTAGAGAAATTTTTCAGGGGAGGAGAATGATAGCTTGAAGAGTGTTTTTAAGATGTGCTAGGCTGAGGAGGAGCTGGGAATACTTGTGAGCAGTGAAGCGGGGAGGCACAGGAGGCAGCAGCGGCCATACCTGCAGGCAGCAGAGGACTGGGGGCTGTGGACAGACATGTGGGAAATGATGAGATCGTGCACAGGGGGGTCTGCTTCGAAGCAAGGGCGTTCGCCCTCAGACCGAAGTGACAAGAAGATGGGGGTGACGACAAGTGCGAGGCAGAAGCTGACCGACTTCTCCTTGGCAGAGGGGACTGCTGCCAGGGTGAAGGAGGTGGGAGACGGGGGTGGCTACAGAGCACACTGCAGGGAAGAGAGGAACAGAAGGGCCTGGGGTCTGTGAACAGAGTTTGTCAGCTGGATAGAACTTGCAACTTATCAGGAGAGAGACTCAGGGCTGAACATCTTGATCTCTGCTTCGTGGTGTTCGTTGTGTAGAGCATGCAGCTAGGCAATCTTTGTGATACTGATTTATGATTTCTGCCTCTATTTTCCTCTTCCATAGCAAAAGAGTATGCTTCCATCAGAGGAAATATATGACAACATCTAAACCGAGCAGATCCCCAAAACCTTCCATTGAGGTTTTCCATGCAAATAGTTAAGTCTGTTGGAGAAAAGCTTGAAGTGAGTGGAAAAGGCTCAGAAGGAAACAGAGAGAGATCCCTGAATCTTAGAGTGGGAACCTGGCCCAGTCCCTTGGTGCACACTGAGGTTATCACAGGGGTGTCCCGCACCAGATATACAGTGTGTGGGCCAAGGTGGAAGCACACCTTGGGATGTGGGGTGAGCACGGCTGGTCCTGGAGGGTGGCTAGAGAAGGAAGGTAGATGGCCCCAGGCCTGAGGAGGGCTCTCACATTGGTCTTAGCACAGCACATCAGTCACCTTGTATCACCCCCTCATGGGCACGGGATCCTCCAGCAGCAGATTTCACACAGCTGGTCCTCACCATGTCTCCTAATGGAAGCCAGAAGCACAGAACCACGATGCCAAGTCCCTTGGAGAACTTCTGTCCTGGACAACCCTGTCTTGTGGCTAAGCCAGGGTCCCTAGCCAAGCCCTATACTCCTCGCCTTCTGCCTCAGCTGCTCTTCCAGCTCACTTGGAGTCAGTGATGCACTGGAAATCTGCTGGGGAGGTTCTGATTTCTGGCTGAAAACCAGTGTGACTTCCCCCAAATCCTGGAGTCACTGCCCTGCCACCGTGGACTCACTGAAGTCACTGAAGCAGTGGCAGCAGCATCTCCTTCCTGACTTTTTGGCAATGATATAAATAAAGCCCTATTGGTGAAACCATTTTCTTTGCAGTTCCTTGTTATTAGCAGCAGAATGCATCTTAATTGACACGGTCATCTGTGTTTCCCAAATTCACTTTCCTCTTAAAGTGCAAAGACACAGGGCAAACAAAGCACTCTGTACCCATTTAAGTTTTGGAAGCACTGTGCCTGATAGTAGTGAACATGCAGTGTCCCACAGTCCTCCTTGAAGGCTTTCCTTCCCCATAGGAACCTCCAAGCACAGGCACCATGGATGCGCTGTGTTTCACGATTGCTTTGACTGTGCTACCATCTCCATTGATGTTCACAACTGACTTGGTGAACAGTACTTGATGCCAGTGTGGTCCGAGGATCTCCCAAGGCAGGATTCATCCAAGAATGGAATTCAAGTTGTTTTGTGAGAACCAGTCAGTTTTTAACTAGAAGGAGCGGGGAAGGGCAGGCACCCAAGCTTCCTAAAGTCTTGGTCCAAGTAAGATCCCATTAGTATCCCTCTTTGTAAGCTTCAGGCCTTTATTAGAAATCCCCAGTAGGTTCTAAGGCAACACCCTTTGGCCTTCATGGGCCTGCAATATCTTGAAGATGGTTCTTTGATAGAAAGTCATCACTGCGGCCTTGTGCTGGGGACGCCCAGCCCTGACGTGGTTTCCAGAGTCATGCTCTCACTGATGATTGGTCTCCAGGACTTTACCACTTCTGTGATATTTGCCACACCTGAAAGCAAAGGTCTTTCACTGCAATATCTCCTGATATCTTTATCTACCGAAGCTCTCCAGTGGGAATATAGAAGTTCCAACATGTTCCACATAGTTTTCACAAACTCATGCATTTTTCTGTCTTCTTGGATAGATTTTCTTAGTGGGAAACAAACCAATCTTCCAGTTTGTTGAGATAGATTAAGTCCTTTCCCTTAACATATATTTCAAATGAAACTTCCAGAAGGGCTCTGGAGGGTGCAAGTGTGGTAGGAATTGAATAATCTCTCGCGTTTAGACCCTACGCCAGCCCTACACTGTGGTCAACTCTCAAAATAAGTAAAAAAGGGCTTATTTTATAATTAGTCCAGAGGATTCCACCCTTTGTGGTGCACCACTGGAATTTAAATTTAATGATTATAATACCCCTTTGAAAGGCTAAAGGGAAGATATATGCTAATTATCGTATATTTCTAGCCAGATTATAAAATGCAACTAGGTCACCAATTAGAGAGACAGTTGCAAATGTTCAATGACCCTGGTTATATCGAATAACAAACAAATGCATGCAATATGTACGTGGGGAAAACTGTGAGACAGAATCACTGAGTGAGTAAACCATGAGATCCCCACGTCTTCCACTGCATATCCCAGCCCTTCCTACCCTATAAACCAATAATCATGAGTAAGTCTGTGGGGCTTCATGATCTTCCTTGGTCCAGCCTGGATCACTTGCTGACTACATTTATAAATATAACTGAATGAATTGTCTACAGCGTCATTCAAAGTCACATGGTATAGATGAAATATTGTACTCTGTTTCTCCCCTTGAAAGCAGTTTTCAGCCCAATTTAATAAGAACGTGATTGGATTTTAAACAGATTTGCACAAAAAAGCCTCTGAAATAAATGAATATTTAAATAATCTCAGACTAAAGACCATTGAAAACAAGTTTAAAGGGAGAAAAAGAGGTTGGCCTTTCTGGAGGGCCTTCTTGGCTGCTTTAACCTGTGTGAACATCAACTGCGTCTTTCTTTCACACAACAGCAGTCATCAGCTGTTTGGTTCTTTGGTTAGTTCTGGTCTTAATTCATTTAGTGCTCGCCACTGAGCGCGGGATTCTACAAACAGACCTGTCTTCTTTCTTCCCCAGGAAAGAATAATCACCCTGGCCCATGGCTGGGACCTTTGTATCACTAAATTGTCAGAGATTTAATTACTTTGGCTTTGCTCCTGTGCCCTGGACAAATATGACCAACAAACCCATAGCACTGTATCTAAATAACTTAATTTCAGAATCTCTATACAGTGTGCATCCTTATTAAATAGGTGTTTGTGTGTCTATATAAAAAACATTGCCTATACGGATGTCTGTATTCTGAAATTCATAACTTATAAATAAAGGAGAAAGAATAAAGTTCCCCAAGGGCCTACTGTGAACCAGGAATTACATTTGTCCCTTTTATCTGTGCCATTTTACTTAATATGCAGAATGATCCTGCGTATCAAATATTACCCTCATTTTGTAGATTAGGGAACTGAGTCTTAGATGTTAGACAAGCTTTTTAAAGTTGCCTAAATTACCATAAGTTCAATTTCTCCTGATTTCAAATATCTTTTCCTTTACTATCATACCATATTTGAGGTAAACTTTCCAGGATTTACTAAGAAACTAAGAGAAAGTGATTAGACTCCTTTTAAACTTGAATTCAAATTTTAATTTATGTTTAATTAAGAGCTGAAAATGTGTTATAAAGCCAATTAAATTTAGGGTCGAATGCTCAGGGCTGCAGTATTTGTTGCATACAGAGTGTGGTAACCCCCTGTAAGCCATGAATAATTCAACACAGTGTTTCCTGGTGAGCCATTTGTAGTATACAAATAGGTGCCTACATTCACATACAGCTGGCTCTAAGTGAGCAGAAATTGGTATAAAAACCTCCATAACTCCTTATCTATATGGTCTGGAAAATGTCTTGTAAAAGTAGACATCAGAAGAAGACCTGCTTCAGCTAAGGAGCATGCTAGCTCTGAGGCAGGAAATACCGGACTCATTCCAGGGCCTGAGCTGACTCAGGAGAGAAGTGAATGAGAGGAGGGAGGTGGGCAGGGCCTGGCCTGTGGGCTTGGCTTTGACTCTAAGGCCGTGGATCTCCTTGCTGAAGAGTTTGCGGGTGGAGTTTGCCATACCTGTGTCTTGGGTTTTAGAAAGATCATTTTGGGGTGCTGTCTGAAGGGTCAGTTGAAAGTGGATTTGTCCAAACTCAGACCTTACTTAGTAGGACTCTACCTGGCAAAAGGCTGGTGGGTCTGAGAGAAATGGAGGGCTTCCAACAAGATGTGGGAGGTAGAATTGATTGCACTACTTGGGTGTGTAAGATGAGGGAAATATAAAGGATGATTTCCAGGGTTGTTTCGGTTTTGTAGCGCTGGGGACCCACCCTGGGCCTTCCCATTCAACAAGCGAGTGCTCTAACCCTGAGCTGAGTCCCAGCCCTTAGGTTTTTCTTCCAAGCAACCATTTCTGTGGTTGTCTCCTAGAAATCTAAGGAACACTGAAGGAGCAACAGGTTTGTAGGGAAGACGAGTTCACTTTGGGTTGACTGTAGCTTTGGATACATGATTTGGGAACTCAAGGCGTGGCTAGCCATGAAGATAGAAATTTAGATGTCAACCCTGCACAGCTGAATAAATGGGATGGTTATCTAGCTCGGGGTAGACAGCGAAACAGAGCACTGCACTGAAATGCTTTCCTTGATTCAGGTCTGCGTGTGAGACACTCTTAGGGACTTGCTTTGAAGCCAAGTCTTCAATAAACTATTGTCTGGGAGGAGGAGAGAGGCAAGGGAGGTGGAGGAAAGGGGCTGCATGAATGACAGGAGAGATCTGGACCTTTTCTCTTATCCATGGAGGGGAAACCTTGGCTCCCTGGTGTGCGGTGAACGCTCCCCCGTGTGTGGGCAGCAGCAGTGCTGCTAAGGGAAGCTCCTCTGCTCCAGGAAACACCTCGCTCCTTCTTCCACCCACACCTCCTTCCCACCCCCTGAAGACTTGGCATTCGGTTCTCTGCCTCCTTTGAAGCTATTCACAGCATGTCAGCTACATTCACGGCACAGCAGAGAGGACTACTCTGAGTTTAACAAGTTACCTCCACCAGCAGGTGTCTCTTCCAGAAAGTGACCCCAGAAACATTTATGACCCTCTTGCTCCTCTACAACTGCCCCGTTCTCACTTGTGTGACTGCACAGAAAGGTAACATTTGTGCATTGTCTCCATCCATGTGAAAAAAGAAAGGCTCACTACATCACATTGGTGGGCCTCGCTCATCCTTGGAAAGTCAGAGATGGAAACAACCTCCCAGTAGGTGAGATTTATAGAATTGTTCTCAAAACTTCTGCAACATGTCTAACCAAAGACGTAAATGAACCTTACTTCATCCTCCCTGTGTAGGGAATATTCACATTTGCTTTGAACTGTAGTAAAAGCCTGTGAATTAGATTAATTTTTCTAAAAAATGTGGCAGGAATTTATGTCGAGCCAAGAATCTACCTGAACAATTCAGCAGTTATCTCAGAAGTTTGAAATTCAGTGGTTATCTCTGAATTTTGATGGCCTTGTAATTAACTAGAAGGTCATTTCAAGCATGTAAAAACAAATTTGTTACCAAAGGGTGTTTTGTAGCCAGGAAAACTATATTGCCAGAATATGGCACGGAAAATAAACCAACATCTGAACATTGTTGATACTGTACTAAGAGATCCCTTAACTTTGTCAGCAATGGTTTTGTTGAGATATAATTCATGTACCATAAATTCATCCATTTAAAGACTTAAAGTTATAAGTGAATGTCTTTTAGTATATTCACAGACTTTGCAACCACCACCATTATCTAATTCCAGAACATTCCCACCTCTCCAAAAGAAATCCTGGGGCTGTTTATGATTACCTTCCATTTCCTCTTAGCCTTCTCAGCCCAAGGCAAATGGTAATCTACTTTCTGTGTCTATGGAATTATGTATTTTGGACATTTGTTATAAGTGGAATCATAAAACAAGTGGTCTTTCATGACTGGCTTCTTTTACTTAGGTGGTGTTTTCATGTTTATCCATATTGTACCATCTATCTGTACTGCATCCCTTTTTCTTGCTGATTAGCATGCCACTGTGTGGATATACCATATTTTTTTGTCTGTTCATTAACTGATGGACATTTGTGCTGCTTATACTTTTTCACTAAGAATAATTCTGCTATGAATATTGTTGTACAAGCTTTTTGTGGATATGTGTTTCATTTCTCCTGGGTGTATACTAGGAGTGGAATTGCTTGGCCATAGGAGATATGTTTAAAGTTTTGAGAAACTGGCACATGGTTTTCCAAATTGGCTGGACCTCTTTTCATTCCCACTAGCAATGTCTAAGGGCTCCAGTTTCTCAGCATTGCCCTTTCCCCATGTTACTCTGTGTCTTTCTGATTAGCACCATCCTCGGGCTACGTGTGTGTGAACTTGTACCTCTTTGTGGTTTTGATTTACATTTCCCTGATAATTAATGATGTTGAACATTTTTTCATGTGTTTATTGGCATTTGTATTTATTCTTTAGAGGAATGTCCTACAATACTTTATCAGCTTTAAGAAGGATCTTACCCTTTAAAATTGGTTGCTTAGCATTTTTGTTGGGTTGTAGTTGTTCTTTTTATATTCTAGCTACAGATGACTCTCCTTGATTTCAGGGCACTATGTAGTCCATGCTGGCCGCCAGGTGGTGATCCTCTTGCCTCAGCTTCCTGAGTGCTGGGATTACACATGTACAGAATCATATCTGGCAAGAAGTCTACTTGATTTTTGAAGAACCACATCAAAGTAAAGAGTAAAGGAGAAATCAGTATCTGACCTCGGCACCTCAAACTGCAATATATGTGTGCATATGCTAATAAAATGTCAGGTACAGTTCTTTCATACCTTAGTAAGGAAAGCTCCTAGTTAATTAAAATAATAAAGCATTCAAAGTGTATGCATGAGTAATAGGCAAGAAACTATTAAGCAAATTACTACAATTCCCATGATAAACATGGTCTTGTGTTCTTAATATTAAGTTTGAAGTATCCTTGATCACTTTAGAAAATTTCTATGATAAATTAAGGGGAAAAACCCATGTATACAGTATAGTCTCATTAGGTAAAAACATATGAAGAAAAAAATATACCAGTGCTATGGTGTGTTAGCATCTGCCAAATGCCAGTGGGTTAGAGGCCTGGTCCCCAGCCTGTGGCCTCTCAGGAACTGATGCTACCTTAATAGATGGAGCCTAGTAGGAGGAAGTGAGGTCATCACCAATGTGCCCTTGGAGGAAATGGCAGCATTGGGAGATGTCCTCAGAGGGGATACTGGGATTCCAACTCCCTCCTGTCTCACTCTTTCACTTCCTGGCTGCGTGAGGTAAACAGTCTTGCTCTGCCATGTCTCCATAGGCCCAAAGCAACAGGGCCAAAAAATTATGGGTTGAACCTTCAAAAACCATAAGCCAAGGCAAACCTTTGTGATATTTAAGTTACCTCAGGAATTTGTCATAGTAACAGAAAGCTAACACAGCCAATGAGTTAAGCCTGTCAGCATGGGGTGGTGAGATGACAGGTGATATTTCTTCAACATTCCAGTCATCTATGGCAAATATGTATTTGATGGGAGTGGGCAAAGTTGTCTTAGCAGTAACACAAAAATTGCAACACTCAAATAATGTGTTTTCTTTAAGGAACTCTGATGATTTTGGAGTTGTGGTGATGTTTCATGACCCTATACTGTCATTTTATGAGTAAGGCCAGAAAGAGTCGCTTCAAACCCAAGGCCCCACCACCATTTATCTTGGACTTCTATTTGTGCATGGCAGCCTGAAATGCTACACTACATCTCCCTGGTCAAAAACAATATTTTAAAGTATTAGTGTACCCCTCTGCTTTGCAACGTCTATAAATCCTGACCAAAGGCAATTTCTCCTAGTTTCCTTTTTGTTTGCTTTCTTCCTCCATTATGGAAAGAGAGGACCGTAAAGCTTTCAAAAACATTTTTTGTCCCCCAGCGTATGCAGCTTGTTTTGCTCAAAAACCAAGGATATTCCTGTGATGTAGGCAGGCACGGATGTGTGGCCACAGCTCTTGCAACCGCTATCATTTCAAGACAAACCACTAATTGCTGAGGAATTCACTGAGGCCTAAAAAAGAACTTTTCTTTATAGCACTCTCCTTGGGACCTCTCGCAGATTTCCCGTGTTCTCAGGCCGAAGTCTCATTCTCCGCTGCCCTTCTCTTTCCCTCCTCTCCATGGGAAAGTGTTGTAAGGCAAATCTACTTGTGGAAAACAAAACGTGCGAGTGGGTTTGGATCCACAGTGGTACAGTGATGTTGGCACAGCGCTGCGAACACATGTCCAGGTCTGTTCTTCGTAAATGTGATAGCAATTTTGCTAAAAATAAGGACTTTCTTTAATTTATGGAGGTCTGGCTAGAGGAGACACTGCCTTTGTCCCTCGTTGCCCCGGTGCCCTTTCATTTCCTGCTGGGTGCTGGTGTTTCAAAGCCTCCACAGAAATTACAGTTCCAGTGAGATTTTCCATCGTGGTTTCTCAGGAATGTCCAGAAATATTTTGTTGCTTTGGTTTTTGTTCTCAGCAGAAAGGGTTGTTTGTAGTTACCTCTTTTCTAAATTATATCTCTTTTTAAGATCTGAAAAAATAAGCTTTTGTATCTTTTAGGAAGCAAACAATTTTTTTTCCCTGCTCTACACTGAATGAGAGGATTTGCTTATGGGATGTGGAGCTCGAGTCTTCAGTGACTGATTGTGCCTGAAAGTGACAGTGAATTTGTGAACATTTCTCCCCATGAAGTGAAGTCTTCCTGCGAGTGGTCAGCGTTCGAGATGGCTAATCCCTTGATTACACAGAGTGGTCCTTGTTCCCTGCGCCCAGGGCCTGAAGTAATCCTGGCTGCTCCTTGAGTGGACACAAGCTATTGCTCCGCTTTTGTGACATGAACCTGTTGGCTTGGAGACTTTCACCCATCCATTTAAGTTTGGTAACATTTAAAGAATTTTTAAGAAGAAAAAGTAGGTATGCAATTCAAACTGATGCCTAACCTGGGCCAGATTCTGGGTCTTAAAACAATGAACTTACCATTCCCCATGGCTCTGTAATATTCACTGTGGTGCACAGGCCCTCTAAAGCACACACACACACACACACACACACACACACACACACACACACACAGGAACTGAAGGGCCTTTCCAAGCTCAGTTCCTCTTCACAGCTGTGTTTTCTACTCCTTGAAAAACGTTGCGTTACACAGCAGATTGCTGACTCATCTTGCCACTGACTGCCCTTGGAGGAGCAGGCCACTTGCAGGTGACCAGGTCTCAATGTCCAGTAGTGCAATGAACCTGTTGATTGTAATGGTGAAATTTACTGAGCACTTATTTGCCAGCTACAATGTAAATTCCACCCACATCCTTCCTGTTCTCTCTTAAATCTTGTGACTACTAGCAGGGGTAATTATTGTGGTCGTCCCTGTTTACTGGAGTTAAATAAATAAACCAAAGTTTCATAGTTCCGTTAGCTATTTCAAACTACTATAACAAAATACTGTGAGCTGGTGTTTTCTGAGCTGGGGTTAAACACCAGAAATATATTACTCTCGGCTATGGAACGTGAATGTCCAAGAACCAATGCGGAGTGATTCCATTCTTGATGTTCAGACACACGCCTTCTTGCAGCCCCTCGCATGGAGGAGATAGAGACTATGTTGGTCTCGTCTCTTCTTCTAAAGGTGCTAATGCCGTTCAGCCAGGGTTTGCTTTCGTGTTTTAACTGCCACAAAGGCCCCCCACCAAATATCACTTTGAAGGGGGCTTCAGCACATGAATTTTGACAAAGACACGAATAATCATTAGCAAGAGCCAGTGAAGGGCAGAAGCCGGAATTTAAAGCAAGCTGCCAGAGTGTCTGCTTTCTGTTTCTATCATTCTGGATCCAACCACAAAAGTGCCTTATCTGTCTGCAGTTCTGACTGCCAAGGCTTCCAGGGCTAGAGTTCCAGTTTGCAGGTCTCTGCCGTCCACTGAACTAGTGCAAATATCAAGGCAGAGCACTACAGTATTATGCTGTCACAGCGGCTTCCACAAACACTGCTTCCTGTACTATTTGATATTAAATTGATTAAAAAGTACAAATTTTCACAAGTTACTCTAACACAGCATGAGGTAAATGCCAATATCCATTTCCTTTAATAACAGAAGTTTATAGGTATTTAAGAAGCACTACATTATATTTTTAATGCTAATTGAAAGTATTACATATTATTTTATAATCAGATGTTAAAGGGGATAACAGATTTACCTTAGAAACTGTAGGGTAAATAAAATCTGGAAGGTACAATAGAGATTGTGAAAGGGAAAGAAACTGCTCAAAAGGAAAGAACAACTGGGATGTGGAAAGGAGAAAAGAAGGAAGGAAAAAAACATATATATATGCACAAGATAGCTAGGATACTTGTACTACTAATTTCTATTGATTTATTGAAAGGAACAGTCAATGTTTAGTTGTTTGATCAGTCTTGCATACCTATAGCTGGTAACCTAAGCAGCTACTTTGAACATAACAATATGGAATACAACAGCCACTGTTAATTTCCTATCATCTTGTTTTGAAATTCTGTATCGTTTTTATTGTTTTTGTGATGTTAGTTTTTGTCTTTGTTCTCTTCTCCTTAAAATAAAATTTTAAAAAGGAACTGGAGATACAGTTCAGTGGCACAAGTGCCTGCCTGGCAAGTGCAAGGTCATGAATTCGATTCCCAGTACCAAAACAATAAATAAAGAAAAAGAAAATAAAGAAAAACTAAAAAAATTAAAAATTTGAAGGAATCAACCTAGATTGCTGTACGCACTTCTGCACTGGTTTATCACTTTCTTTGACTCCATCTATCACAAGCATTGTTGCCAGGAAATATTCTAAATAGCATTGTTCATCCTGACTACACATTATGTAATTCTGTGGCTATAATATCTTATATTTAACCGATCCCTTACTGTTAGACATCTTAGTTTTAAAGTATTTGTTGTTGAAAACTGCAGGAATTGTACTTTAAGCAGATCCCTGTGTATAGTCAAAATCATTTCCTTAAGATAATTTCTTAAAAGTTGAATGGCAAGGTCAAGGACAGGAAAAATGGGGATTTTTTTTCCTTCTAGAAAAATTATACTATATTAAGGCCTATAGCTAAGTGCGAGTTCCTAGTTTTTCACTTTTGCTAACCTTAGGCATTATAAAAATTTCAAGTCATTATTAATTTAATAGGGGAAAATAGCATTTTATTTTTCATTTCTTTTATTATTATGAGACAGGCATGTTTTTAATGTTTTTTTTATGGTTGTTTGTCTTTTTATTGCATTTTGAGAAGAAAGATTTTATAAAATTGACTCAATACCAAATATCCTGATGAGGTATTGAAAAAAAGTTGTATTTTTTCTTTTCTGGAGTCTTCTTCCTTCATATAGATGCTAAGGCACATCCTTTCTATCAGAAGGGCAGTGTAAGGAGGGAGTCTTGGCAGTGTAGGCTTGGACGGTGTGGGGCTTTTCTGAGGCTGAAGGACATGAACACAGCCGACACTAAAGGAAAATTTGAAGAAATGAGCTCAGAATGACTAATATGACCCGGAGCAGAACTTTTTCTGACCTGACTCAAAACTTCAGTGCTGAGTTGCAAGATTATTTGTGGCTACAAAAATGTTATTTATTGGCAAATAGACTGGAGCTATCAAATTCAGTCCCATCTGTAATTAAATTAGAGACCCACATTCTTTTCTCCTAGAAGACTGGTCTACCAAATCCTGCCTTTGATGGGATAGTATCAAGCTGGATGGCATCCAAGGAGCAATGTTTCTGCTTATGGAAAATGTGAAGAGTGATAAGCATGAAAGAGTAGTAAGATCATCATTTTTTAACTAAATAATTGAACATGAACATGGAGAAAGTTCTTACCAAATAATGCTCAGAACAAATGTTCTGTCCTATGAAACTGGATTAAAAGTTTCTACAATTCTTAAAAGATTTAAAACTGCACAATAATATGGGCACCGATAGATATGGGCAGTGATGTGACCAATGGGATATGTTCCAGTCGAAAAGAAAGCGACTCATTCCTCAGGTACCAGAGTACATGCCAGCTGTCATTTCCATGTTTGTGGTTGGTATCTCCTAGAATTTAAACGTGGTAAATATTATTGTTCGCTGTTGGAATATCCACTTCCCTACTCACTTCCATCTCTGTATGCATGTGTGTGTGAACGTGTGGCATAAGGGAAAATGATTAATTATTAAATTGATGTTAGCTCTTACAGGTATGGTGAGGAAATATAACACTTTGAAATTGAACACACACATGCACATGCACACACACACACTCTACATTACACATTCATCAGTCTAGGACTGTATGTCCTGCACTGTAAGTCACTCAAAGTAACAGATCTTACAGGTCCCACTTCCCACCGATTCCCAGAGCAGACACTAAATGTAAACATAGTTGTGAGGTGCCAGAACAGGCCTGCCACCACGTGACAGAGGAGGCACTTAGGGGGCTGCCTGGCACTGTTGTCTCCACCTGCTGGATCAAAAGATCAAGGCTGAGAGGACTGAGGCTTAGTTAAGATTATATCATCAGTGACAGAACCAAGAGCTGAACTCTGAACTTTCATTCCTAGAATTACATTCCTTCAACTACAAAAGAATACCATGCATCTTTGAATCTCTATTCTATGCCATGAGTTTAAACTGTGTGTGATGGTTTACTCCTTTAATCTCAGCTACTTGGGAGGATGAGGCAGGAGGATCACAAGTCCGAGGCAAGTCTGGGCAACTTAACAAGACTCTGCCTCAAAATATAAAATAAAAAAGGCTAGATGGGAATATAGAGTGCTTGCCTAATATGTATGAGCCTTTGGTTTTATCCCAAGTACCACAAACAAGTACATTTAATAATATTATAAAAATTATTTTCCATTCTATATTTTTATACCTTATTTATTTCCCAAATAATTCAGAGTTAGCTCAGTGTGATGGTGCACATTTGTAATACTAGCAGTCAAGAGGCTGAGACAGAAGGGTAGCTAAGAGTCAGAGGCCAGCCTGGCATACATAATGAGTTCAAGGCCAGTCTGAACTGCATAGCAAGACCCTGTCTCAAACAGCAAAACGTATTTCAATATATTTGCTAATTTGTTTTATTTACACTGCTATTTTCTCTTAGCTCATTGGAAAAAGTCTGGTGCTATAATCTGTTTGCTTCTTCTTTGTAAGAGAATTGATTTTGTCTTGTGTTCTGAGTAACTACTTTGAAGATAATGATGCACAGCACATTAACTATTATTATTCCCTTATTATTTTGCTATGAAATTTTTTGCAAATGAAACAAAGCAAAAAAATACCAAATAAACTCAGAGCCACCTATGACTGTACAGCAAGGTGGAGTGAGGTGGAAAGAGGAAGGGAGAACAGAGGAGAGCATTAGAGGGAGAGAAGAGACATAAAGAACTGGGGGGCTCTGTACTGGAACCGTACCAGCTAACATTCCATGACTGTCCTGGGCCAACCATTGTTCTAAGTGCTTTCTATAGATGAACTTAGTTAATACACAATGTGCTGGTGAAGCAGGCACAATACTACCCCAATTTTACAATCACAGGGAGTAAAAGAGAAAACTTCAGTAACTTTTCCAAGTCACGCACTTAACAGGTGGTAGAGCTGGGCTGTAAACCCAAGCAGTCCTGGCCCAGAACCCACACTGTAAGCACTGGAGTATTCTGCTTTCTAAATATCCTTGGTATGTGTACTTTTCCAATTTCTTTTCCCAGATCTCTTCCCTGGGATACTCTAACAATTGTTATCCTTACACATGATTCTAAGACAAAAACCTTAGGCTCTTCTCTCAGACATACGATGCTTCTACGCTGGTAAATAACTATTTACTGTGATCAGCTTTAGACAGCATTTTTTTGGTTGTTCTTAGCAGGAGGTTTGATCCATAGGTCTAAGATAAAACTGTGAGCTCCCTTATGTACTGCTGGCTGTGTGATGTTGGACAAGTCCTTATCTTTTCTGTGGCTGTTTCCTCACCTGTCAAATTTTTATGACATTAGTGCCATGGCTTAGCTCTAAAGAGCCCCCCCAGTACCTCATGTGTTTGGAAGGGGAGCATCTCACAGGTTGCTGTAGCTGACCTGCTGTCAGGAGGCGGGTGGCCTGGGTGGAGGTGGTCACTGGTCACGGGGGTGGGTGACCTGGAAGGGTGTGTTCTTGTTCCTGGCTCCTTTTTCCTCTCTGCTTCCATGATGTGAGCACCTTTCTTCCCTCACACTCTTCTACCACATCTTCTGCCTTGGAGCCAGCTTACCATGGACTGAATTCACTGACCCTGTGAGGAAAACAGACCTCTGCTCCTTGAAATTATGGGTGTCAGGATTCTCTCCAGCAGCAGGGAAATGACAGGGACGATTAATAACCATCAAATATTTAGACTGAGCATTAAATCAGAACAGGAACAAGAAGCACTTAGCACAGTATGTGGCCTAAGGTAAAATGATTAATTATTAACTTGATGTTAGCTGTTACAGGTATGGTGATGAAATATAACACTTTGAAACTGTTACATTTATGGTCTAGTTTGGTCAGAGGCTCAGAGAAGATTCTGAATCATCAAGACTCAGCATACAAAATCAGGCCTAGGAAAGATAACCACAAACTGCTGCACCTTAATGTTAATTAACCTCTAGCTTTTGGTCCAGTTGCTTGACCTAAATTTGGCAAGTCTAGCCTATCTAGTCCTAGGCATTCTTATTGATTTTTTTAAAAAGTTGTGTAAGTTTTCTAGATAAGCGTATCACTGTTATAGTTTACAAGTTCAAAGCTACTCATAGAAATACTGAAATTGTGGAAATGTATCAAAGGAAAAATCTACTCATCATCTCATATTTTTACAATGGTGGGAAATGAGCGAGTCAGAATTCTTTGTTTACAGCACATTATTGTCACTGGTCTGTGCATGACCATTTTTTATTTATTCATCATTAAGTGACGAAGTGGGTGACAGAACTCCACTGCAGTGCAGAGGAAGCAGAACATTCCTGGAACCCATCCTCTGCCCATCATTCTCCCTTGATTCCTCCTGACCCTGTGACTTCCTGCTGGAGGTAGCCGTCATCTCAAATTTGTGTTTGTCACCACCCCGTCTACAGTTTCACTACACGCAGGAATGCATGCGCACACTCATATATTCACACACGTGCATGGGGTATATGTAAGTGTGTCTCAGTAAGGAAGTATTTAATTAACTTGTTTTTAAACTATTGAAAGATAGTTTAGATATATTATCAAGATTCTGAGAGTCATACATGTTGTTTTATAGAGCTGAACTTTATTAATTTAAAACATTTTATAATATGTGGTGTGTTACTTTTCTCTCATTGCTGAGACAAAATACCCAACACCTAAACTTAAGGAAGGAAAGAGCATAATTTAGCTCACAGGTTGTAGAGGTTTTAGTTCACAATCAGCTGGTTCTAAGGTAGGGTGGCAGGGCACAGGGGCACCAGTTCCAGAAAGCAGAAGACAGCAAAAGCAGCAAGAGCAAAGGGGCGGGGAGCAAGCATGTTTTCCTCCCTTACCTTGTACGCAGACTACCCGCCCTAAGGCGGGTATAGCACCCACAACATCTCTGTGCCTTCCTCTTGCACAGGCTGAGGATGCTCACAACGTGAGGACCTGGGCCCCTGCTGGGTCACTTAGATAAACTTCTAGCTGATCCGATGTATCAACCATTCATAACATGTGGCCATTTCACAACTTAATTGCTCTTTCTCTTGTTAATGAGTAGTCAGAGATTCCTTTCAACCTTTTAAACACATGCACTGTTTACCATTATTAAGATCAAATGTAAAAAGCAGTTTTGCATTCTGCCATATGCTTATCCCTAAACTGGTACTGTAGTCAAGAATTTTCTCATTTTATCACAAATTTTGTAGACAATAACATCTTATTCAGTGGATATATCACAAGTTACTTATTGATCTTGTAACTATTAGACATTGAGATGGTCATCATGACCAGCAGAAGTACCATATGACTAAACATTACTGAACATAAATATATTTTCTGAATTTCATGTTAACTCTATGATTTATAGGAGCAGAGCCACTGCACAGAAACCAAGTGTTCTGAGGCTCTCATGTGCTACCAAACTTGTTTCCAAATGCACTGGACTAATTGCAACTTTGCCAGCAAGAATTCAGCGTCTCATAAAAGTGTCCATTTAAAACCCAGATGTGCCGAGGAAGTGTCATATTCATCAGCACTTGGGAAGTGTAAACGCGTCTGCGGAGACAGAATGCAAAGAGGAGCACATTCACAGAGATCGGTCAACCTGTTTAACTTCTTTTTGGAAATAGTTGAAAACATAACAGTTTTAGTTACAAATCCCAAAATGAAGAAAATCTGTAATTTTCCTTGTATATCAAATATCTGTTTGGAATCATCTAGATCAATGACCAATTTCAATTTTTTTTTCTTTTTCTAGACATTTGATTTGTTTAAGCAGAGTACAAATTAAAACAAGGTACTGCCATGATTTAAATTGTTTTCACTAAGATGTTTTTGTGTTTCAAGCTTTTTGTTTTATCATAAATGAGCCTCCTGGTTCCTTTCTGAGTTTTGGAATTTTGTGCCCTTGGCTGTATTCCTCAGCTTACTTCACACACATAGTCTACATGTTCCGTCCTCATCCAGCTTTCCTGAGACTCTTCTTGGCCCTAACATAGTTCATTCATCTTCATTTGCTTGTCATAGAAATTCCAGCTAAAGGATCTTTAAAAGCCTGCATTCTCTTTCACTGCCAGACAGCATAATCACAACAGTGCCAGCATTTTCTGGCCTTTGGAGGGCATCTTAATGAGTGGGACATGGTGCTTATTGCTCTCTGTCTCCGTAAGAACTGGTAAAAATCACCGCATTGTATTATATCTAAACCCATGAATGGTAAATGGATGAATAGTGGTTAGAAAACCAAACAGCCAGAGCATAATTTAGGTCTTTATGTCTAGAGTAGCCGCAGCACAGCACTCCAAACACACTTCTGAAAGAAGATGTTAATTCAGAAAAATATCAATGTAGTTCTGTCAGTCTGTTTGTTTGTTTGTTTGTTTTCATTGCTTCTCTGTCTTTTGGCTAAGATCAAGTGTTTGAGACTGGGTCTGGCTATAGATAGTTCAGACTGGCGTTGAAGTCACTATGTAGCCCAGGCTGGCCGCAAACGTGGTGATCTTCCTGTCTCAGCCTCCCCGATGATAGGATCGCAGGTATGTGACATCATGCCCAGCAATATACTTCCATAAGCATAAAAAACATTAGAAATGTTAGTCTCCCACTCGTAAAAGCTAAATCATCTTGATTCCATATCAGCTCCTGGGAGTCTCATTCTTCCTCTAGCTGAGGCGCTTGAGAGTGTATGTTCTACGGAGGGTCCTTTTTGTTGGTTTCTGGCCCACACTGCTACCTTCACTGTGCCTGACATCCTTGCCCTCAGGTTAGGTTTGAAGACCACCTGTGCTTAACTGTACAACAGAAAGAAGTTTAAGCCTAATGTACAATCCCCCTGCTGTTCATATCCCGCATCAAGCACATATTTCCTAAATTGTTTTCATTTCCTTTTAAAATGCAGTTAGGATTCACCCCGGCCATTGCTTACCCCGTCCCACAGACGAGTGTATGGTGTAGCAGCGGTTTCCTGTCTGTGCCTGCATCTCTTCATTTGTAAAATGGGGGCACAGGACAGTACCCATTCACATAGCTCACAGGATGTGAGATGAGATGCAGTGTTTCACTTTTATTCAATAAAATACAAATGTCCACACCTCTTGAAATCTCAAATAGATCCTAAAAGCTTGCCCAAACTATTGAGAATCACATATTAAGAAAATGATACCACTACAGGCTCAAAATAATCTCTATGGACCCTTGCTTCAGTAGACGTTTATTTAAGGCTTATTCAGAGAAAAACACAATAAGAAATTTTGGGTGTGCATCCTTGGTCAGAAGGCATGAGCAGAGAAGGTAATATCTTAGACCTTCGAGCGCCTCTCCTGGCAGCCAGCCCACCTTTCTTCTCTCATGAGGCTGATACTCCGTGAAGCCCAAAGAAGAGCACAGACGTACTGTCCCCCATCTGCCACACACCACACTTCCTTCCCATCTTTTTAACTAACACGAACCAGGAATCCAGTCAAGCCCTTGCATTAATCCTGTTCAGTCCCAGGAGCCGGTCTAAGCCCCCTGCCAGCCCCTGGAGACTGGTTCTGAAGTGGCCAAATGATGTGAGTCGTGGTAACACCACAAGAGGCAAAATCCACTGGGAGATTTTTGGGACATTTTCCTGGTGTTTAAAAAGGGACACAGGATGGAGGTGGTGTTCCCTTCCACCCTGTAGACATTATTGCATAAGGTTAAAGTGCATGTCTGATCAGGAGTGAACCAACCTGAAGACCTTTAAGCTGGGAAGGACAGAACACTGAAGAATGTCTGGCTCTCCGATAATGTTGCTGTGTGTTGGACGAACCAGTGCAAAGCACCCTGACTATTGCCCCACGGCCCCTGTGTGAGATGCTAGGTTCTCTAAGTGTTCAAGCCATGAGGAGTTGTGGCTGCAGACACATCCAAAGGAACAAAGCAATGTCCTCCCTTGTTGCCTACGTGACTTCTGTTGCTGGTGTAGCAAATGACGATAAACTTGGTGATCTAAAATCACACTGATTTCTTCTCTTGCAGTTCTGATGATCAAAGCCTAAAGCTGGGGCCATCTCTGCTCCTTCCTGGAGGCTGAGGGAAGTGACTGCTTCTCACCTTGTCAGATTCTAGGAGCTGCCCACTGTCCTTGGCTTGTGGTTTCTCCTCATTGCGGGGGCTGTGATCACAGGGTACCTTCCAGTGTCTTATGAACAGGAGATCACTGCCTGCAGTTCTTGGCCTGGGCATCCAAGGTCAAGGCACCATCAGATTCACTGAGTTCCCGGGGCTGTTTGTCACCGAGGCACCTCCTGCATTGTCTCCATGTGGCAGCAGGGGCAGTCACATGTCCTCGAGCCTCTTTCCTAAGGACTTTATATCTTGGTCCAGAATGATCACTTATTCTTGCTTCTTCATTTCTATAATAAATCTTTATGTTCCATGCACTATTTTGAAAGCTTTACCTGTACTTAATCAGCACAATGTCTTTGAAATTCTTACTGCTGCCATACGCATTGTACAGATGAGCAAATTCAGTTGCAGTTTCCTCAATTTACCCAACTTACCACGAGTGCTTCTTTTCTTTGCTTATCTCTGTGCTAATAACCTGGGTCTTGCCACATTCTTCTAGAAACACAAAATTCATGTTCTTGTCCCTGGGGACCAGTTATCATTCTGCTAGCTGCAATTTTCCTGATGTGTGGTGAGGTTTAGACAATAAAGAGTTTATTGTCTCTCTGAGCAGGAAGTCCAGAGGTTAGGGTGGTTGGGGTGGATGAATACAGTGGCTCAGTCCACTCAGGTTTCCTTTTATTAGGGAAGAAAAGTGTTTTCTCTAAAGTCCCTAAGCAGTGTCTCTGTTTTGGCTCGATCCAGCATCACCCATCAGCCAAGGGTGCTGGCCAGGCACGACTGGCCCGCAAGACTGAGCCTGGCTTCCAGGTGCCAGGGCTGCCCGGCCCCTGACCTTAGCTGGACTCTAAGAGCAGAGAGATGGAGACCAGGCAACAGCCCACTCTGGACAAGCAGAATAGAAGAGGCTGCCAGGTGTCTGTGACCGGGGCAGGGGTTCTGGGCCACCCCTGGCTGACAGGTCCTGATTACTTCTTGCTGTGACCCAGGACAGGGGTGGGGGCAGCAGGCGAGCCTGGGACTGGGCAGAACCCTCATGTCCTCTGTCCAGTCTGGTCCCCACTTGGTCAGCACCACTCAAAGGGTCTGGGTTGAAAACAGTCCCAGATGGTTTTGAAGAC
Source organism: Dinomys branickii (assembly GCA_004027595.1). Lineage (NCBI taxonomy): Eukaryota > Metazoa > Chordata > Mammalia > Rodentia > Dinomyidae > Dinomys > Dinomys branickii. Next base: position 24,855 of record PVLD010000148.1, on the reverse strand, counting down.
GACCTTTTCTCCTAGGGAAGGAGAACTGTCATTAGATTCCGGGGGACCTCTTAGATACAGCCTTTTCCATTCTGTGTTTTCCTCCCAAAAATAACACGTCTCACCAAGAGCAAAGCGTGTGACACCCCGTTTCCCTTCTGGAGCAGAGCAGAGCTGAGTCCCTGGCACAAGAGCTCAAACCAGCCCTGCCAGATGATTCAGGGGCTGAGGCAGAGCCCATCCTACACACCAGAATCAAAGCTGGGACAGTCAACTCACAGATCTTAGTTAGCGAACAAACTGTCCCCTCTGTCGAGCTTCCCATCGCCACTGGTCCACTTCCGGGCCTATTTCTTAAGGAAAGCAAGACTGTATATATGGAAGCTTAATCAACTCCATGTGTGTATGAACCTCATGTCTCTGTCACTATCTGGACACTCTGGCGGAGTTCCCCTCCAAGGACACAGCGGGGTCTGTGCCCGGCCAGGGGCCTTCAGCGCAGTGGAGTCTGAGCCAGGTTCCATTCTGTGTGTCAGGACAACACCACCAGGGTCCAGTGGCTTGTCGTCACTCCTGATCAGTGCCCGAGGATAGCTGAGCCCAGGACCAGCTGATAGGAAGCATGGGTGGGGGCGGGGTAGGGGCACTGTGGCCCACTGGGTTCCCTGTGTGCCCCTAGGTGACTGTGCCATGCACTGACACTCAGGGACACCTGCACCATCTCGGTGCTTCAAGTCCGCTCCACCATATCTTGACAGGAACACACAGGCTCTGTGTACCCGACGGTCCCTCTGCATGCTGGTCACTGCACAGAAGATGAAGGCAGGTGCTCAGAACGATCTGCTTCCTTCTTCCCCTGTGGTCCCTGCAGGTATTGCTTGGCAGTCCCCACCTCAGGGCAGTCACACAATGCTCCCACTGGCACGGCTAAGATGATTTCTCCAAGGGAAGGAGAAATGTGACCGTGTGCCCCGTCCATGGCGCATCCCTTGTTTGCCTAGCAAATGAAGTCCTATCCTGTGGTCAGTGCTGGAAACTGCTGGGAGGAATGTGCACTTGGGTGCAGACTCCCTCCGTGACTCACACCAGTGGTGCCGAGGCTTTTCAGAGGGATGGAAGGAGTTGCGTCCCTGAGGTGGAGGTTATCATGAAAATCTCAGATTTTAATAGGGAGGTATTTTGAGTACATAACATATTGAATTTTAATACTATGCACTTGAAAGAAAAATATTTCCTTTGTAGCAGGCAGCCTCTGTTATGTTCTGGGAGAATTTTCCAGTAAATCATCTAACAGCTGCTTTACTGTACAAGCCTTGAAATTCTATCCTTTCATTGGTTACATACGCATTTGCTTTTGGAAACTTCACATGCTTTTCTTTACCAGTAATATTTTGTTCCCAGAATATCAGCTCCTGGGGAGGATTTAATAAAGGCTGATCCAACAAGAAAGGTTTTTGAGCAAACCTGGATATCTTTGGCTAGGTCCCACATCCCATGTAAGTACATTCCATGCAAGGTTATAGCTAAACACCCAAAAGGCGATCTATAGAAGTTTGGTGACATAAAGATGTTAACCCTCTCTTAACACAAATCCATTCTGTATCTGTGAGTGTGGGAACAGTGAGTGTAGTGGGTGCTTGAAGAGATACAGCATGCATGTGTAGCATGTGAGACAAACCTCAGTGGAAATGTCACCACTGGGGATTCTCTCCTTCAAGTTGCAGTTTGAAGATTCTCTTACAGAGGAGACCATGCACAATGCCACATTATTGGACTGAGTTCTGAAGTCGGGAGGTGCTCTTTCCAGAACAGTGTCACAACATGTTACTCTGTAGGAGGGGCGCCTGGCCAGTGAGGATTGAAAACCAGGGGAAAAATAGACTAGGAACCTACCAACTATGACTTCAATTCACAGATGCAGAGCAATGACCTCAACTCTTTAAGAAAGGAGAATTTTCATGGATTGTGCAAGTTCCAGGTGGAGGGGTGGAAGAAAGTAGAAAGCTTTGTTTTCAGAGGCCCCTCGGACACTGATCACAGTCTCAGTAATGGAGGAACATAGGAGGTCTGGAGGCTTAGAATGGGGCTGCTCAGTGGAAGAGCTTTCAAGGGGATCTTCAGTGAGAACCGCGAGCAGGCACAGGAGAAGGTACCAGTTAGCACAGCTTCCGTGTAGGGGAGCAGCTCACGGTCACCGGGGAACATGGCCTTGGCGTTTGTGTCTTTTGAAAGTTAATGGGTTGGAAGCTTACTCCCCATATCTGCCTCCTGAAAGTGTTTGAAGGGGGAGCTTTTGGAGTTAGTTAGGGTTAGAAGAGGTCACGGGTGGGGTCCCAGTGGTGGCCTGGGTTTCCTGGGTGGCTTCAGAGAAGAGGCAGAGAGACCTGAACTAGCACACCAGCTCTGTCTCACTGTGCAATGCCCTTCGCCTTGTGATGATGAGGAAGGAAGGAAGGAAGGAAAGAAGGAAGGAAAGCAGGCCTCACAGATACTGGGCAGATGCTGGTAGCTCCTAGATCCTCCCAGCCTTGAGAACAATGAGAAATGAATGTCTTTCCTTTACTTGATACCTTGGATGTTTGTTTATCACCATAGAAAACAGAATAGCATATCTGGGTTCCATATTTTTTCACATCTAGCCGTTTTGGGTCAGAATTACCCCTCACCTGAGAAACTTTGTGCATTGGTATATTAAGAGGTCAGTTAGTGAAATAGCTCTTTCCCCATTGGTTTCTGAACCAGTCGGCCCAATACAGATAAAAGTACCAGCTTGATACTTGGCTAATTGTGATACACTCTACAGTATAGAATTACTGAGCCAATTTAGTTAAGTTTCTCTTAACTAAAGTTCCCAAATTGACACAATCAATCAACCGTCATAATCCACCCCTTGCCAACAAGGCAACCAGACACATTTCCTTAAACCAATCTCCAGATACAAAGACAAGCTCATAATCACACAGAACATGTTATAGCTACCCTGCCCACAAATGGAAACATACTAATTCCCTCCACAGAATAGAAGGTAAGTTTTCTTTTTCTGATGCTTACTCTTAGCATTTTGTAACTTTAACATTATAACACAGGTTTAACAATCCTTAAGAACATTTAGGTCTGTCAACATTATATTACATTAGAATCATATTAGGAGAGAAATAGTACAATTACAATCCTCGTTTCCTTAGCTGATCATGGGGTCGGAGCTGGTATTTAGAGCTACCTTCTTCCACTACTCACTCTGTGTTCCCTTGGCCTTCAGCAAGCATCTCAGCAGGTTTTGGTCCTCCACTGGTAGAGTGAACCATGCCTTCATTCCTGAAGGCTCTGGGCCATTGGTCATTGTGCTTGTATTAGGTTGTTGTAGTTTCCCATTGACTTTAATAGTAGGGCATGGTAATGCTAAGAGGTGTCCTAAAGAATCTCCTGCACTCCATGTATATTCTTCCTTTCCCCCATTGTGGAGTAATAGTCCAGTGTTCCCTTGATAGTCTGGGTCCGTCCCCCTGACAACACTGTGACTCCCTTTTCAGCTTGTTTCCTCAGAGGCATGAGGAGACAAAAGTGACCAGAAGGAAATCTTAGCTTCCAGTCCAATGGTACCATTGTTGTGCTCCCTGGTTTAAGCCTTCCCTGCTCTGGAACTAAGATTTCTAAGCCAGCAGAACATAAGGTCTCAGGGACAGGAAGCAAGTGGATCACTCAGGTGATGGTGAGTGGTACCATTCCTACTTCTACCCCTTGATTCCTGGACCCATGAATCCTGGCTATGGGAGACACAGTAACATATAGTGGATGCTAACTCAAAGAATATGCAGCCCTCTGAAGTACCTTACCCCAGCCCTGCAAGCTTTTGCCACCTAGCTGGCACCAACTACGTCTTCAAAATACTGTTTCACCTTTTAATCAATCCAGCCACTTCTGAATGGTGAGGAACATGGTAACCAGTGAATTCCATGAGCACAAGCTCATGACCTCACTTCTTTGGCTATAAAATGTGTTCCTTGGTCTGAGGCAACACCATGTGGAATTCCATGATGGTGGAGAAGGTATTGCATGAGTCCATGGATGGTAGTTTTGGCAGAAGCATTAAGTGCAAGAAAATCAAATCCACATCTAGAATCAATATCTATGCCAGTGAGCACAAAGCACAGTCCCTTCTATGATGGAAATGGTCCATTGCAATCAAACTGGGTGCAGGGTGATCACCCTGAGGAATGGTACGATATCAGGAACTCAGTGTTACTGAGTCTGTTACTGGCGTACTGGGCATTCAGCAGTGACTGTAGCTAGATCTGCCTTGGTGAGTGGGAGTCCATGTTGCTGAGCCCGGTTATAACCTCCATCCCTGCCACCATGGCCGCTCTGTTCATGGGGGCAATGACAGGGGTGGCAGAAGAAGGAAGTTGTCCACTATCTACAGAATGGGTCATCCCATCCACTTGATTGTTAAAGTTCTCTTCTGCGAGATCGCCTTTTGGGGAATATTTATCTTGGAAACTAATATTTCTACATCCTTTGACCATATGGAGGGGTCTGTCCATATACCTCTTACCCAGATATCTTTGACACCAATTTTTCAGTTATGTTCCTTCCAAAGTCTTGACCGTCTGGCAAGACCATTGGCTACAGCCCATGAGACAGTATACATTTGCACATCTGGCCATTTCTCCTTCCAGGCAAAATGTAGTACCAGATGCACTGCCAGAAGCTCTGCCCACTGTGAAAGTTTCCCTTCACCACTGTCCTTCAGGAATGTTCCAGAAAGGGGCTGTAATGCTGCAGCTGTCCACTTACAGGTGGTGCCTGTATGGAGTGCAGAACCATCCATAAACCTGGTCCTATCCTTCTCTTCCTCTGACAGCTGATCATATGGTACAGCGCACAAGGCCATAGGTGCATGCTGGGAAACAGCAGGCAATATATCAGGCATGGGAGCCATAGGTGTCTAGACAACTTCCTTATGTAACTGGCTTATACCCTCTGGACCTGCCCTGGCTCGATCACGAATATACCATTTCCATTTAATGATAGACTATTGCTATGTACGTCCAACCTTATGACTCAGTACATCAAATACCCAGGTCATGGTAGGCAGCAGATGGCATTGCCTTGTGCAAGTAGTCAGATACACTACTGACACTCTGCCCTCTTCATTGCGGCCTTGGTTCAACCTAACTGAAGGACGCTCAGGACACTATTACCCAAGAGTTCTGTGTTGAATTAGTTCTGGGAATGGAGGGGAGAAAAGAGTAAATTCCAAGTAGTCACATTTAAAAATTATTTTCAGTAGACAAGGTTTTCTCATGCTCTGGTGGATTACATCCACCAATTATAAGGGTGGAGCAATGAGATAAAAGGCCACATGAGTGAAATTATAAGTTTTCATAAATTAAAAATAATTTATAATTTTAAAAATCAAAATGTTTCACAAGGTGGGTTATGTAGAAAATGGTAATATTCTATGCCAGAAGAATAGATGAGTCTGCTTTGATCTATAGAAGCACACAGTTTGGAGGCTTTGGTCTTCACAAGTCTTTCTTAGGCTTGGTTCACCTCTCACCTGCTTGGAGGACATGCAGTGGGGTCCAGGATGGACCAACCAGTTGGAAAGCCCCACCCTGAGAAATCTACCACCTGATTTCTTAGTGCATTTTTAAGGCAATCCCATGTGTTTTCTGAGTAACATATGCTACTCAGTCTTTCCCACAATTATCTGATTCTCTGACACCAGTAATGTCCCACGATCTCATGTGATTCAAACATTAACCGCCCCAGAGCTGTCACAGACCCCCAGGTTAAGGGTTCAGTCCCACAGCACTGCCTCCTATCGGAAGACCTGGAGCATACATATGTGTGCCTGACCATCTGTAAATTCTGGGTCTCCCATCACTCCACTGGCAGTCCAGTGACTCCCAAGGAGGACTCACAAAACCCAGGGAAGTTCTATCATGATCACAGCTTTGTCATGAAGAATACTTCTCAGGAACTGGCAAATGGAAAATATGATACAGAGGACACTGAGTGGGGGTGGGGCTTGGCACAGAGTTTCACACCCTGTGTGTGACACTTTGCCAGCATGTACTGTGTTTACCCTTCTGGAAGCTTCCCAAGCCTTGCTGTTCAAGAGTGTGTTATTGGAGTTTCATCACATAGGCACACCTAAGTCGTTGGCCACTGGTGGGTGAACAATCTCATCTTCCTCCCTTCCTTGATGGCGGGGATGAGACTTTAGTCCCATGCTTGGTCCTTCTGGTGACTGGCTCCTGTCCAGAAAGGTCTCTAAGGGCCTGAACAAATGATAAATGTGTAAGGTGATGAATATGCTAATTATCCTGACTTGATTATTAGACATTGCATTCATGCACCAAAATATCAGACTATACCTAATAAATATGTAAAATTACTATGTATCAATTAAAATTATATATAATATGTAATGTTATATATAATATATAACATATATCTTACCAAAATAGACTGAAGAAGTAAAAAATCTAAATGGTCTTATAACTATTATTATTACCATTATTATTAGTAGTAGTAGTATTTTGAAACAGGGCCTTGCTATGTAGTTCAGGCTGGTCTTGAACTCACTGTGTAGCCCAGGCTAGCCTCAAACTTGCACCAATCCTCCTGCCTCCACCTCCTGAGTGCCGGTATTACAGGCATGTGCCAACACCAGCATTATAATTATTGCTATAATTGAATCAATGATTAAGACTTCTGAAAGGCAAACACCAGCTCAGAAAGTTCTGTATATGAGTTCAATGAAAGATTCAAGAACCATATAATTCTAATTTTAGAAAACTCTTTTTAAGACTAAGAGAAAGACTCCAACCCAAACCCTAGTTGAGCCTGGCTAATAAAATGGGACACTGACACTATGAACAAAGAAAATTCTGACTATATAAAAGGCCAAAGTAAAGTATTAACATATCAAACTAAATAGTATGTATAATATAAGCAGTTAAGTATAAGGGGAAGGGATTGTCTGAAGTTTAAAAGATACATTACTATAACTTACATTATTATGGTTTAAGGACAGAGTTCTCACATGTCCCCCTGATTTCTCCCACCACAGTTTAAGTTACTAATGGCCCTAGTATTAGCGTGGTACATTTGTTACAATAATCACGAGCTTACAGTAAGTTTCACTCTGGTTCTGATAGATGGACACTGGTATATATCCACTACTATGGTATGAACTCATTTTTATAATTAGTGAAAAGTTATAAAAAGGATGTTTATTCCACAGGCTGTGGTGGTAAGTATTCCATAGGCTATAGTGATAAGTTGTTGCTTAATTCCACCGAGAATAGAATAGTTCTAAGAATTCACTTCGATTTATTGCTTCTACTAATAATTCTAATGGCTCAACCTAGAAAAATAGCATCTTTCCCAGTTCGTTCATGTGTGTACCCTTTGGGTCTCACAAGGCAATTACTTTCATCAAGGTCAACCTTTAAATTATGGAACAATGGGAAAGTTTTTGCATCTGTTCAAGTAATGTCTAAAACTTTGCCTGCTACATTTGGAGGATTTGAATGTCTGGAGTGGTACAAAAAAAAACTGTGCAGTGGAGGTGACCTTTGATCTGAGATTTAGAAAATAAGTAAAAATGGAAAAAAATATGTAAAAAGAAAAGGAAAGTAGCATCCGTGCAAGTATAGTAGTTAATAAATTGGATGGTTATACTGTAACAATTCTCATCCCAAAATGAGGGGCCACTGTTGGATGCTTGAGCAAAAGCATAACTGATGGGGAGCCTTTGAAGGGTGTGGGATAAAGCTGGGCAAAGGAAGATGCAGGGCTGGAGCCCCAGCAACCGCAGGGAGGAGCGCGTTCAGCACAGGGATCCCATGATGGACAATACAGACTCTGTGTGGAGGAGAGGATTGCAGGCACTCAGCTGGACCCTCTGGGAGAGGGGAATTGAGGAGCACTCTTCTGAGATAGAATTTAATGACACCAAGCCTAAGATGGGGTCCTTTGTACTATGTTAGTGTTCTCTGCCTTAAGGTGTATATAATGACAAGGCCGGGAGAAAGAAAAGACAATTAATTGAAAGACTTGTGCAGTTATGTGGGTATGAAAAGTGGATTTAAAAGGGCCTGTAGGACCTGAAGGAAAGCTTAATCTATAAGACAGCTTTGTAAGAGAGTAATAACAGGAAGTAAGTGGATTTGGACTTGAAGGACAGGCAAGATACTGAACTTAGAGGATGTGTAAGGCTGCAAGTAAAATGAGAATAATTAAGAAAACTGTTGAACTTTCACTTTTGAACAGTATGGAAATTAAGGGGGAAAGGCATGTGGAAATTGGACAAGAGATAAGTAGCCAAATGAGAGGACCTAGCAGGTGACACAGCGTCGGCCATCAAAGGTATCTGGGTGACAAAGACTCTGGGAGGAGAGATGAGTCCTTGGTGTGAGGATGGAGGGTGGGCGCTAGCAGGGCTCTGGGGAGATGAGTGGGGAGCCGGAACGGAAGAGGGGCCAGGAAAGAAAGGGCGAGAGCTGGGAAGGTGATGTTAGGCAGTCTCCGAAACCAAGAAGACAGTTTTAAGCAGGAGGTGACCACAGCATACAGTTTTGAACAGGAGGGAAGAGAGGCGAGGAGTGGGTTCAAGGTCCTTACTGATATTAAAGCTGCTACAGTGCACTGTGGAAATGGAGACCTAGACTTCCAAAGAGGTCAGCAGCAGAGAAGATGGATTAGGTGGGTAACGACCTCCGTGTGAGACCTTGAGATATGGAAAGAACGAGAAAGTGCGGTATAGGTGCTAAAAGAAAATGCTAATTATGCAACTATTTTAGCAGCTAGGAAAACCTGTCAGTCATTAAAAGCAGAAGGGAAGGAGGCCACTTGCATACTTTCTTCTGCACCTACTTTTCTCTTTTAATCTATAGCCATTATCTGAATATTCTTTCAAAAATGTATCACCATGTGATTATTTTGAAAAAAATGTAGCTTCGATGATAATGATTACTCTCAGACGGTAAGTGCCTGTATGGCCCTTTGGAGAACACCGGCCTTTGCCTACGTGCTTCTTGCGGGAGGGGTGTGGTCTCCATAAAACAGAGTCACACTTCAGGGCAGTCCCAGAGCCACTAACCAGCAGTCAACACTGAGGATTACTCGTTTTCTGTGTTATGGTTTGGCCCTTGGAAAGCAGGTGATGCAGTTCGCGCGTGACTCTAAATTCCCTCAAGCTTGAAGCGTTCTCATTTTAACTTCAACGCCTTTTGTTCTGTAGTCTGAAGAATAAGTAACAAAGCTTCACTTTCTGTTTCAGTCCCAGGTGTTGTGAAAATGCAGTTATGTTTACAGTTGTGGGATTATTTGTGCCAAGCACAGTGGCACACACCTGTAATCCCAGACACTTGAGAGGCTGAGGCAAGACGATCGCAAGTTTGAGACCAGCCTGAGCAGTGGAGTGAGCAGTGCCCTGTCTCAGAGTTAAGCTGATGATGACAGCAAAAACAGGATGATGGTGGTGATGACTGGGGTGTAGCTCCGTGGGAGAGTACTCCTAGATTCTGTCCCCAGCACCGGAAAAAAATCACTCGTATATTTTACGACTAATAATGAGATTTGACTAAGGAGTTTTAAAAGAAAAATGGCTGCCTGGTAATGAAAATGACTGTCCATACTCTTTGCTTTGTGTTATCTGCCAATGATGACCATTCCATCATGGTCACTTTTGTCTCAACTGAAAGTGTGTACTCAGAAAGAACCAGTGTGGAAACCCGAGTGAACCATACAAACAGAAGTCTGATATATTATTCTTTTAAGAATCTACAACTTGAAGGAAAAAGGTGATTTTCAGATGCTGCCAGAAAAACAATTCAAACTATAGCTGCCCACTCACCCCTGACAAGTTCTGTTGTCAAACTTCATGCAACAAAGTCCACACAAGAAAAATGTCCAAGTACGTGTTCAGCGCTCCGTGTAGTATAGAGCACTGTGAAATGTGCTGGGTAAAACTGCAAATCAGGACACGCTCTGCACACCTGGCTGGGACAGGTAAGGGAACGCAAATCCAGACCTGCGGGGTGCCTGGCCGGTGCTGGGGGAGGAGACCTTCACAGGCTACGCACATTGTTTGGGGAATGGGCATTTATGGAGGAGGGAGATAGAATTTTTGCTTGTGCAGGGAAAGGGGAAATGGCTTCTCTTAAGAATAGCAGTGCTTGTCTAACTTTCAGTTGCTTCTTATCTCTCTCCCTGCTGCTGGGTCCTACTGAGCAACGGCCACCCTGGGGATTTTGGCAAGGCGCAGGCTGTGGCCAGATTGTGTCTCGCAGAGGGAGCATGACTCTCTCCGCATCTTGCGCTCTTCGAGGTCTGCCTTGGAGCTGTGGCCCGGCTCAGAATCTGCACTTCATTCAGAGCACATCGTCTGTGACCTCGTGGTTTCCAGTCATTTTATAAGGTTTTTCAGATGGGAGGAAAGAGGACAGTGCAGGGTACGTGGAATGTCTGCTTTTCACTCAGAACTAAAGTGGTTGATTTTCATATATAATGTTCATCAATCCCAACAGCAGTGAAGCATACGATCCCAGCCTGGGAGCTGATAAGAGTCTAGAGATGCAAAGTAACTTCTTCACCTTCACCAACCAGTGAAGACAGGCAGAATTCAGATGAGCTTTGGTTTCACAAATGAACCAGTTTCCTACCCGTTTCTGGTTTGCTACCCCTTACTCCTGCTCTAGAGATAGAAAAGCCATTCTTTTTTTTTTAATCACCAGAGTATTTCAGTGTGGAGGTTAAAAAGACTTTTAAAATTACTTACAAGGTCAAGCAAAGCATTCGGTAGGTTAAGATTGTTGGATTGGACACCCAACCTTTGATCAGGAGACGACGCTTTGCAGTGTGTTCTTTGGAAAGATTACCAAAGTAAATAGAAAGTTTTCTAGTTGCCCCAAGCGATCACGAAAACACTACATATCTATGTGGTTACCTAGCAAAGTTGAGAAGCATTTTATTGGGCAAATAAAAGCCTGGAGCAAACTCTGTGCCAATGACCTTTAAGCCACCTGAGAAGGGAGGAATGTGGTGAGAGGTATGTGTGGTAGCCACGTCCACAGACAAAGCTTTCTCAGAGCTTTTGACCCTTTCTCCACAACAAGCATGTTATTACCAGAATTCTCGGGGGAAAGGGAGAACTCAGACTTCTCCAGATAAAAATTACCTGGCTGACGTTTTGTTGGTTAGTGATCACCTGAAGGTGCAGAATTTTCTCATCATGTAGAAAGCCATCTGCTGGTAAATCTTGTCATAACCAGAGGCCTGGTTACACCTCCCAAACACGACTTCCGCCAGCATTAATGTCTGCCTCTATTTCCCGATGATTGCAAAAATACCAACATTTAAAATGGTCTGAGATTCTTTATTAAAGTAGTTGTACAGAAAAACAAAACAAAAACAACCCTTAAGGTTGTGCTAGCTTCCTCATTTGCAGGTGAAAATGTCTCCCTCTAGTGTTTGAAGAATCTAATGCACCCATCTGTGTTTTTCCAGGCCTGGTTGTGATTAGCAGAAGGTCAATATGTGGTAATAAAGCATTATCGTTATTTGTTTTTATGGGAACTGCTCCATATATAGCCCGATATTTTCACAAACAAATACCACATGCATGAATGTTGACCGCATTTTTTAGGGTTCTTTTGTATCTAAGTTGTTGATACAACTGACACATCTGTTGTAGCTCTGACTGTATGCTCACATAACTCTGTTAAGAGAATGAAAACACTGTAATTTTTAATTTTCAAGTTTCCAGAAAGAGAAAATGGCAGCTCCAACATGCTTTGCCCTTGAACGAACTACCTAACTCCTCCCTCCCTCCTTCCTTTCTTCTTCTTTCCTTCCTTCCCTCCCTCTCTCCTCTCCCTGCCCTCCCTCCTCACTCCCTCTCACTTGATAATGCCATCTATCTTTGATTCCCATCTCTCTGTGGATGAACTTCTAGTCTATACCTGGACCAGAGATACACCTTGCATTGTACATCTTCGTTTCTTCAACTTCTTGCGTGGGCATCTAATAAGCATCTCAAACTCAACACATTTAAGATCAAATGTTTCACTTTCTTCATCTTCCACCATATCCTCCCCCTTCCCAGCCACCTATACTCTAAAGATGGTACCAGCTGCTGAGTGGCTCAGACAAAAGCACCAAAGAGCCATTTTACCCTGCGATAGTCCAGGACAGGTCCTCCTGGGCTCTCCTCTGAAACAGCTCTGGGCTTTGGCCCTTCTCTCCATGCACTCCTCCTGCTACTCCCTGTCTTCTCCAATGGGCTCCTGACTGACCTCCCCGCCTCCTCTCTCACCTCTGCCTTCAGGCTCGGAGCCGTCAAATTCAACCCAACTCCTAGGCCACTGCTCTAGTCCCTCCCACTTTGGAAAACTTCTCCGCTGTGACTGGCTGCCCCTCTGTGTCAGGAGACCTTGGTTCACAGGTTCTCTTCCCTAAAGCTGGCCCGGTACCTCCCGGATTAGAACAGTGCCTAACAAGGTTCGCGGAGTGTGTGTTCACCAAGCACGGTGAGTAAAGCCAGGAGCACAGCTTACAGAGGGAGAAGCACAGTCAGAGAGAGGACACCCTATCTGTCCCACACTGTATAATAATAAAAAGCTGCCACCTTGCCTCTGAAAGAAGCTGTGTAATAGACACCTGCTATAGTTTCAAAAACAGGGGTAAAAAAAACTAAGCAGTAATACCTACCATAAAAAATTAGAACTTGACAGCTGCTTAAGCTTACACAGTATATTGTAAAGGAAAACAATTTAATACTTCTCATGAAAGATTCCCTTATAATCAGCACAAATTTGGGAATACAAACCTGAAGTAAGCATTTGGCTCATGACTAATAAAATGTTTCAGCAAACAAGAAAAAGCAACAAGAAAACACCTAAACTGAGAGTAAACAAAACACCATGAATGCAATGGAGCTCGATGCTCGGGGAAACATAACTGTCAGCGGGTCCATGTCTGTGGCCTATTTGGCCATTCCACGTTTGTTTAACTGGGGTGACCAGTTTACGCCCCAGACCCTGTCTCTTAAAATGGACTTCCATGTTTGTCCACTGCTAAATTAAAAGCATGCAGATGCCACTGTCCAGATTGCCAGCCATGTAAGGGATTCTTTCAAGGACACAGTAATAGGAGTAATAAAGTACTTCTCTAACATTTGAGGGATCCAGTGGTCTAAAACATCTCATCTAAACTTCATTATGAGGAATATGTTGATGTTTGTCAGCATTTGGAGCTGGTCTTAATCTGAGCAGTGAGGACAGGGGTCACTCCAGGTAGGGTTTTCATCTCTGCACTCAGTCAATTAGTGGCCTTACTAATTACTCTGAGAATTACTGTGCAAACCCAGCCCAAGAGTTACATTCCTTTAGCTTGATGGAGATCGTGGTGACCAGCAAATACAAAAGAACCATCACTGCCAATTTTTACAAAATTGTTTTCCTTTCATGATTCTGGCCGGATGCCTTGCCGGAGACAAATTTAGAAACAGCATTCTGCAGATGAGAAATGTATCCCTGAGGGCCTGTAAAGGGAGGCCTGGCAGAGGGCTGCAGAAAGTCAGCATAGCCTGGGCTGGCCCCGTCTCGGTCATGGCTCTTGAGGTGGGGTGAACGGGAGACCACGAAAGATGCAAGAAGCAAGCCGAAGGTGGGGAGAGTGGCAGGCATGTGGCTGTTTTTCTTGTCTCTGTCTAGCACTGCCAGGGTGGGTCTGCCTCTTGCTGGCCCGCCTCTGTGGACTATCAGGCAACCCAGCTGACCCTGAACTTCTGGCAGGAATCTTCAGTTTCTTCTAAACACCTGGGGACTGAGGGGTGACATTCTTCTGGCAGCGGGCCTGCAGTCCTTAAACTTGCTCACTGCCTGCGGCATCAACCCCTTGGAGTTTCTTCCCCTTTCTGATACTGTCAACTTCTAAGCGATCTTTTGTTTCTTTGTTTCTACTTGGATGACTCAAACTTCTAGTACTCTGCCAGCTTTCAACTCATTTCATGGGACCTTGTGCTATGAAACTACAAGATCGGCTTCCTCTTCACCCAGTTCTCAGGGCCCCATTCCTCCCCCCTGGCCTTCTACTGAAAGTTGTTGGTTTCCACTTTCCTGATTTGGGAGGTGCAATATTTATCCTTTGTTTTCCAGTACAAACTCTTACCAGCCACAGGCTCACATCTCTTAGTCTCTTGTTTTATTCAATGTAAGACTTGGGCTCACAGTTTTCCTCTATTTGACGCTATTTCAGCATCCTGGGAATAGTTATACCCTCAGCAACTTAGATCCTTGGTCTTCCATGGTTAAAGTCTGTCACTTCCATGGTCACACAGGGAGATTTTTAACATCTGGAATCACTCCAGTTCTGAAATCAGTGCTAGCATCCTCACTGGGATTCTGCTTGAGAATTTGTCATCTTTGCTGAAATGCCTGTTGGGTTAATAATATCCCTCAATTATTGCGGGCTGATCAGGTCCACAATTTCCTGAACTAGTGTGCAGCCTAAATAAAAACAGGTGGATGGAACGATTTCAGGTTCCAGGAAAATCAAAGCCCTCTCACAGAACTCGAGATTCTCTCAGGGCTAAGACCAAGACCTTCTCTGGGTGGCCCGTATTTATTTAGTTATCAGAAGAAGGGAGGGGAGTACTTCAGAAGGGCAGAATTACTCAAGGACTTCTCAAGTAAGGTATTAATCCTTAATAAGGATTAAGTTAATCCACCCAGCAGTGAGGTACCTGAGGCTATAGTCTTTATCTAGTTGAGATTGGATCCTGGTGTCCTTGGCTCTGATCCTGTCTCATCCTTTGAGGCTTTCCAGCTTCATTCCATTATAGGCCTTAGTAGGGATTAGTGACTCACAGAGGTTCACCTACTAGGAGTCTGTTGCCCACTTCCAGACAAGTGGCCTAGGCTTTGGACAGATTGACATGTAAACATAAAAAGCCAATTGATTAATTTAAGTCCTGCCCAGGGCTGCTTCACAGTGGTCTCTACCACCTGCCTACCCTTTTGCATATTCTCCTTCTTGCCAATTAATTTCCTTTCTTCCTCTATTGATGTTAGGGCCTGTAACTTTATATACCAACTTCCTTCTCATCAAATTTTCCCTGCTCTTGCTCCATTGTCCTGCTAGCCTGGGTTCATCCTCTCTCACCTGAGCCATCCTGGAGAGCATCACCAAGCTCTCCACACGGGTTGCCCCCACTAAGTCACAGGCCTCGACGTCAGTGGGGCCTTGCCTCTGTTTCCTCCATCACTTCTCATCACTCTCATTTTCTGCCAGCTTATTTCAGAACTTGTTCATTTTTCTCAGATTGCTAATCAGTCTGTCTCCTAATTTCCTTCTTTTTACCAGGTGATTTTGCTTTCTCTAGCAGAGAAAAAATGAAATTCACTTTAGTGGGGGGGAAATGTCCCCAACTACACACCGGCAAACTTACGTAAATACTCACTTCTTATTCATCCTTTTATCTTCCTTTTATACTATGTCTTTCAAGGTATGTCTTGACCTGGCATTAATATAACCTACACTTCCTTTTCCCTTTGTGTTCATCTTTTCCCTCTGTTTGCATTTAAACACAACCCAAACTGTCCTGTTTGCAAAAATATATCTATGCCTTGTGTCAAGAAGTTTCAGCAACCTTACTGTACTAGGAATTAGACAAGTTAGGATTGTATTAAGCAGCAAGAACAGCAGCCCCTAAGTGGAGCCATGAAGCCCCAACTGGAGTTGGCTGAGCCACAACTCTCAGGGATCTCACAAAAAACACCAGCCAGGTGCCTTTCAGCTGGGACTGTCCCAGAGTATGATCACAGAGGTCATCAACTCAAGGGCACAGGGGCCCTGCAAGGGCACTACATGAACACTGCATGGACTGGACTCTAAAAATCTATGCAGTCTTCTATAAGATGGACATCACACTGCTTACGCAACAGCCTGAGAAGCCCCAGACAAAGTCTTCATAGGTACCCCACTCAGAACCCCCTCCCTGCTAACAGGAGCTTTACTTCCTTGTAAGGAGCTTTCCTCCCTTACCTTTGAATTTTTTAGGTAAATTTGTTTGCCTTCTACCTCCTCCATCCATGGTTTCATTCTTTGTCACAGGGAGACACAACCCTGATGTTCCCACGATACCAAGTCTGTCTCTTTCGCTCATAACCCAAGTGTTTTGAAGATTCCCATCATCCTTCAACCCATAAGTGGACCCAAATTCTTCCACCACATTACACTGACACTCTTTTGTCCTGTTCACAGTGACTTCCTTGCTGCTGCTCCCCACCCCCTCGATGGCCACTGCTAGACCTTTACTTTCAGAAGCTTTTGACTGTAATCTCCCTTTGAAAGTTTGTTTTCAAGATTCAATATGTGGAATTCCTTTCTATCTCTAGCCACTTTTGCTCAGTGCTCTTTATAGGGTGTCCTTTTTCAACTCCTAAATATTGGTGGTGTTTAGTTTTAGGGTCCTCCTGAAGGTTCCATTCTGTTCTTCTTCCACAAACCCCCTGAGCCATTTCACCTAAGTTCATGTATTCTGATGTCATTTATGTGTTAACTTCAAAGCTATGTCCCCAGTTCAGAAATTATGTTTTGTGCTCTGAACAGTATACGTAATACCTATTGGCCATAAATGTACTTCTGTGTCCTACCGGAATTCCATAGGCCACATGGCACACTCTGCACCCATCACTTTACTTTTTTTTTTCTTTTTTTTTTTTTTTGGCCATACTGGGGATCGAACTCAGGACCCTGCACTTGCTAGGCAAGCGCTTATTCCACTGAGCTATATCCCCAGCCCCCTTTTTTTTCTCTACCTCAGTGAATAACAGCACCACCCAGTCAAATGTCCAGCACAATCAATGACCCTTCACCCACTTCTCCTTCTCTAACATCGTCTTAATAAAACTATCTCCCACCTATGTCTTGAATCTGTCCACTTACTTCACTCTCCACTGTCATTAGCCCAGTTCTAGCCCATTGAAATCAAATTCTTGAAGTAGCCTCCTAACAGCTTTACCACTCTCCCACAGCAGAGCCGGGATGAGCTTCCTCAAATGCAAATGTGATACTGTCCTTTCTTCTTTCCTGCTTTTTCTTGCTTCAGTTTTTCTCCTTTTATTGCAATGATATTTAAAATAAAAATTTAAATTGCAGTAAACTATATCTATATATGACTTATATATGTATGATTTAACTATTTTTCACATACCATTCAGTGGCAACAAGCCTATTTGCATTGTTGTGCAACCAGTAAAACCCTTTTTTAAAAAATCTTGCAAAAATGAAGCTCTATGCACATTGAACAATCACCTTTTGTTCCCCTCTCTTTCCCCAGTTTCTGGCAAACTCCACCCTGCTTTCTAGCTATATTAATCTGACTAGGTACCCTGTATGAGTGGAATCATTTGTCCTTTTGTGACTGTTTAATTTCAGTGGCATAATGTCTTCAAGGTACATCCATGTTACAGCACATGTCAGAATTTACTTTCTTCTTAAGGCTTAAAAATGTCCTCATTGCATGGGTATGCTACCTTTTGTTTTTCCATTCATTCAAGGAAGGACATTTGGCTTCTTTCCACTTGTCAGCTATTAGAGATACTGCTCCTATGAGTATATGCGTATTTTTCTGTTTTCATTTTTAATTCTTCTGGGTAGAAGAAGTAGCTTTTTTTTTTTCCACCTCATGTGGTTATTCTACTTTCATTTTTTTGTGGCACTGCCACATTGTTTGCCAGGGAGGTGAACCAGTTTACATTCTCACGATTAGTGCACAGGTTTCTAAATTCTCTAGATCTGTTAGCATTCTGGATATTAACCCATTATCAGTGATGTGGTTTGCAAACATTTTTCTCATTCTGGAGATTGCCATTTTATTTTGTTGATAGTATCTTTTGATGCACAATGATTTGCCTATTTTTTTGTTGTTTTGGAGGCCATGTCTAAGAAATAATTTCCAGATCCAGAGTCACAAATTTCCCTAGTTTTCTTCTAAGAATTTTACATTTTAGCTCCTACTTTTAGGTGTTTGATCCATTTTGAGAAAACTTTTCTATGGTATTAGGTAAGGATCCAGCTTTATCTTTTCTTTTTTCTTCATGTGATCTAGTTTTCTCAGCACTTGTTGAAAAGGCATTGTTTCAATCTCTGTAGCTTTGTAGTAAAATTTGAAAACAGGAAGTATTAACCCTCCAACTTTCTCAAGGTTGTTTTGGCTACTAGGGATCCCTTCTGATTCCACAGGAGTATTTAGAGGCAAGTGTGCCATTTCTTAACATAGAACTTTTAAATGGAGCCACTTGCCCTTGAAGCCTACACTCCTCATCGTATTTTATAAAGCCTTTAAATTCGTATAGCACCTACTTATCACTTCAGCTGCATCTCTAGCCTCTAATTCGCTTTACCCAAATCTACTCTTCAAGGCTTCAGAATCATGTCCACTTCTTCCAACAGCCATTTCCCCAACTCAGACTTTGGTTTAGGACCTGCTTTGTGCCCAGAACATTCTTTGCTTGGCCACATCTTCTTCCTCCAGACCTCGGCTTTCACATCTCCTCCACATCTCCCATGAGAAAATAAGCAAGTGCTGGTGTCCTCCCAGAAGACTCCTCCCAGTATGGCCTCCATGATTTTGTCAATGATTGCTTGAACCTCCCCAGCCTGTGCCCAGGGATGTGTTGGTCACACTTGTGTGCCTGGTGCCTGGCACAGTGCTCTTCAGGGAGTAGCCCATCTGCGGATGTGCATTTGAGTGAATTTTTAGAGGTTCTTTTAGTCGTGTTCTACCTAAAGGTAAGACTTCTAGTGTGTGGGAAGAGGCAGCAGAAAAACATACCTTGGAAATACATAAACTTAAAAAAACAAAACAACACAAAAAATCAACCCAGTCTTGTACGCCATGTTCTCTTCATTTTACTCTCCCAAATCGGTGTTGAAATTTGGAATCCTTTCCTCCCACCAGTCCTGTAAACCTTCCAGGCACAGAAAGCAGTTGAGAGTACAGAGGCTGTGGATTTCCTGGGGTAATTCGGGGATCTTCTATCCTCAGGGCTCCCTGGGGCCTCATCCCTAACCGTGCAGAGATGCCACCGTGGCCCGGAAAGCCTTTCCTGGTCGTTCGCACAGCCAGTTCCCGAACTGAGGACGACCGGAAGTGGAACCCCACCGGCCTGTTGCTTAGCAACGGAAGCTTCCGGGACGCTAGAAGTTCAGAGCTGAGGGAGCAGACTGAGGGAGCAGGAGAGACTGCTGTTCCGCGACGGCCGCTGCGGCTGTGGTCCCAGGGCTGCGAGGCCGGGCAGGAGCGACCCGGGAGGCGCCCGTGCGGCCTCGAGAACCGAGCCATGAGCGGCGAGCAGGTGAGAGGGCTCCCGCGGGTCGGAAGCGGTGGAGCCTGCCCGGCGGACTCCCCAGCCTCCCGGCTCCTCGGTTACCCGGGATATTGAGCGCCCTCCGCAAACACAGCAGCACGGCTCCTTTCCCGAAGTTCGCCCTCCGCGTCGCCGTAACGACCAGACGCGGCCTCCTGTGCTGCGTCTGCGCAGAAGCCGCCCAGAGCCCCAAGCCCAGGGTGGGAGCTTGGGGCAGAGGGTGTTAGGAGCTGGGCTCCGCCTGCCTGCGGGCCGCAGTCACTTAGTCCTTCCCACCCTGGATTCTCCCCTCTGCAGGAGAGGAGGATCAGAGCAGCTTTCCTTCTCTAGGCACATTGTGAAGTTCAAGAAGTACTGCACCATACAATCCCTGTACGACGCTATACGTGGGAGGGTTTGGAAGTGGAGAATGACATTTATTAAAAGATATCCCTGTGACCTGTAATAAAAAGTGCATGATGTCATAGCTACTTTTAAAACATCATCTTTTCATTGAAGATTCCACTTCTTTATTCGTATGTGTTTGCAGTATGTAATAATTGCATTTGACCTGGCCCAAGATTCTTGGGGAACTGGTGCCTACACATACTGCATCTGGATCCTTTTTAGCCCTCCCTCCTTCCTCCGGTCTGCTTTTCACCTCCGTGGGGTCTACTTCCCTGTTTCCCACCGTCTCTCTTTTATTTTGTTCTTTAAAAAATTTATATTTTAGGTCTCTCAGAGAAACCATGTGATATTTAACCTTTTGTGTCTGATTTATTTCTCCTAGTAGTAGGTCTCAAAATCCACCTTTTGTCCTACAAACGACTCAGATCTCCTTTATGGCTGAGTAGTTCTCCACGTAGTCTATCCATTCATCTGCTGAGGGACATGTCAGCCACTGCTGAAATTTAACTTGTGTTGCTATAAACGTGGATATGAGTGTATCACTATAATACAGTGATTTAAACTCTTTCAAGGGGGCAGAGATCTTTCTTGAACTTAAGAGCGACTGTGGCTGAAAGAAGTGAAGAACAGTAGTCTTTTTAATGCCGGCACAGAACAGGAAAGCTGTAGCGTGGTGTTCCAGTCAGCCTTTGACCTGATCTTGAAGAATATCCTAAGTGTCAACACTTAAAGTACTACTTTATTACATTTACAGTAGCATTGCTGAATATTACTTCCCAATTCTAACCCATCAACAACTAAAAGGCACCCACTAAATACTCAAGGGCAATTAAGTTTGCCTCATCTTTATGAAATGCTGCTGGGAGATGACTCCCCTGGTCTCTACCCTGCCACTCCAAACAGGGCCTGTTTCACTGAAGAGTCAGTGGGACCTTAAAGAACAGGCATTAGAGCCAGTGTGGTCATGCACACCTTAACATTTTCGCTCTGGGAGGCTGAAGCAGGAGTATTGCAAGTTCAAGCCCTGGGCAACTTGGTGACTTAGTGTGACCCTATGTCAGAAAGTAAACTAAAGGGCTGAGGATGCAGCTGAGTGTTAAGGTACTGGGCTCACTCTCCAGGACCAGTACCACACACACACACACACACACACACACACACACACACAAGTTTTCCCACTTTCTACATACTATTTTTAAACAGGAGAGGGCCCTCTCTACCTGTTTAGGTTGATGTATAATTTTAAAACTAGCTTTGTTCAGTTATGCTAATTTAGAAGGTAGTTTCCATGTTGAAAAGATTAAAGTTTTTATATTTTAATCTAAAGTGAATTGAATGCATTAAACTTTAGAAATACCATTTTGGCGTGACATTTGCTGTTATATTTATTCACTGGGAAAAGTGATTGGTCATAAAGTCATTGTTTACTGAGGAGGTTGTAACCATGTTTCTTAGTGGAAGGCAGATGATGAGGTGGCATTTTTCAGAGATAGGCAGTGTGGGGTTTTTTCTTGTTAGGTACCTAAAAAAGATAGATCCTTTACAGCGTACTTCATTTTAAAAACTAGCTAAAGTTGAAGGCGTTTTGAATTTCCATGAAGAACTTTGAGAAGTTTGAAGGTACAAATATCCAAGAACCGTGAAGGCTTCCACAAATTGACTACTGAAGATGTGCAGAAAGGATAAAAACGCTGCCACCATTCTCTACCCCAGGGCTTTTCCTATCTACAGAAACAAGCACTTTTTGCCCTTCCTCAATCCTTATCATGTTTCCCTTCATCATATCTTTACAATGTTTTAACTTGAACAGAGCTAAGGGTGAAGAAAGTCCCCTGTGAGACCAACACCATGGTGACAACTTTAACAACCACATCTCAAACACGAGGCACTTATCTTTGAGTCAACCCTATTAATTTAAAGACATTATTGTTAATTTGATTACAGCAGTTAACACTTGGGCTATACCAGGGTTACAAATAACCCTTCTAATAGGTGTGTAGATGAAAATCAACAAAGTAAAACCTAAATGTGAGCCCAGACTATTTAAGGGAGATGAAGACTGTCAGTTTCTTGTGGAATATATTAGGATCCTAACAGAAAGCAGATGTTGTTTCAAAAAGATTTAATTACCCTATAAGGAGACCATCTATATGGAGGTTCAGGAAGCATAAGGTTCAGGGAGCAAACAAGTGATGAGACACAAGCCATCGCCACTCTTGGGCCTGGACATCGTGCTCAGATCTTGGTGAGAGCTGGAGGCTTGGAACAGTCACTTCCTGTCGGGAGCTGAGCTTTAGGAGCATCCAGGACCACAGGGCCCAGGACATGCTAAGAAACAAATATCTTCATGTTCTTTTCTCATGCCCCCCTTTTCCCCTGGGGTGATTTTCAGTGGTGGGGTTGGGGCCTGATGATGTTCCTGCAGAGCATTCAGCCTCCCATCACAGAGCACCCAGTGAAACGATGGGGCTCCATCAAGAACAAATAACACAACCATCACAGAAATTATTTTATGTTTGATGCAAACACATTGAATTTCTAGAATAATTTGGAGGAGACTGGCATCATTACAATATTGACTTTTTGCTGAATACATTTATTTATTTAGATACTGGGAGCATATCCATCCAAAACATTTTAAAATTCTTTATAAGGGTGTTGCATGTCTCTTCCTAGACCATAGCTTTCATGAACAATTTCCTGTTAATCAGCTGGATTAAGCTTGTAAGTCAGCAGCTCAGATCTCATGATCTTATGCAGTTCCTGTTCGGAATCTTTAAGTCTAAATATAAGTCTAAGAAAAGACATATAGCACTCTTACCCTTGCAGGAAGCAAAAGATGTGGCGATCTAAGAAGTGTTTAAGATCAGGAATTCACAAGTGGTACCCTATCTAGTGATAAGAACCTATCTAATGTTAAGAGTTGCCATGGTGGTGACTGGTAGAGATGCAATAAAAAAATAAAAGATTACAGATGAGGAAGTTAAATAAGGAAACACAAGCTGTTGGATAGATTGGGTAGAAGTAGAGAAAGAGTGTCTTCTCTAGGAAATACAGTGGAACTCAAACTGTAAAACGAATCGTTGTTCCTTTTTGTTTGTTTACGTAGCTAAGGAATACAAAGATGAAATCATAGACTCAAGTATGTGGGAAGTATGGAACTTCCCATTCAGGACTCTTTCTTACGCCTTCCTGCCATTTCTCTTGTATACCTTAATCTCCTTCTCCCTCTCTGTCTCTCCTGGGACCAAGATTGCAGGTGTTTATGGCTGCAAGAAGAGGTTAGATTCAGGAGGATGTTGAAGGCAGAGCTCAGAGGATTTGCTGATGGATTAAATGTAGGACGAGAAACGGAGGAGCCAATGATGGTACCAGTGATTTTAGCTGGAAATCAAAAAGTGGATTGTGATGCCATTTTTTAGCTCAATAGAATGTGGGGAAATTCTGATAGGATACATGTTTATCAGTCAAGAATATGTGCTCATGAAGTGCCTCATTTTGTCTGGGAAGCACTCTGTCCATACTCCAGGGATGTGGCACATGACCAAACAGAGTTATCATTGATCACTTTGGTGGGTGGGGAAAAATGGGGGGTGTGTGGCTGATGGAACACACCTGTAATCCCAGAATTCCAGGAGTCTGAGGCAGGAAGATCACAAGTTTGAGCCCATCCTGGGCAACATAGTGACTTAGACCTTGGCTTAAAATAAAAATGTTTATGAAAAGGCTGGGGATGTAGCTCAGTGCAAAGGCCATGGGTTTGATCCCCAGTGCTACAACACAAACAAATGAAAACCTGAGACCACTGAGTTCTGTCCTAGAAGTGGGCAGTGCGGGGACCCAGCTGCATACTGGGCTCAGTGCTAGCACTTTTAGTCATAGCTCCTCAGGAAAATGTGTGATGGACAGGTCTGGCTCCTCACTGCAAAGGGCAGGACTGCCGTGTCCTCCTCAGCCAGAATTCTTTGCCACTTACACATCTCAGAACCTGTGACTTGCCCTCCACCTCTCTACAGCTGTCTCTTGTGGCCATCTCCTACCCATCACTATGGCAGGTTGTCTCCAGGGACCCTGGGGGACAGTCCTGTGACTTTGGATCCTTGGAGTAGCTCAGTCTCAAATAATAACTTGTCCTCCTAACAGGGCTCCTGGCCTGTGGCTTGCAGTGTGGAGGGCTCACTGTCACAGTAGAACCCTGCACTGCATTGGAAGCTTATAATACCCGGGGTTTTTCCTGGGCTTGGCAGCCCTAAGCCAGAGGAGTGTTCGGGGCAGCTTTGGTCATTTCATTGTTACCTTCTGTTTCTCCACAGTTAGCTTTCCTGTGGGCTCCTTCTTGATTCCTTGAGCTTCTCTTCGCTTTCACCTTGCTGAGTGTTAGTTTTTGCAGGTGTCTCAATTCCACATCCAAGGAGGCTTCTACCAATCATCAGCAACTTCCACAATGAAATTTTAGTAAGAGTTTTGGATTAAATTGTGCCACTCCTGCCATGTGCCACCCTCAGAATGGGATTATGTTTGGAGATAGTCTTTAATAAGGTGATTAATTTAGACTGAGGTATTTGTGGTGGTTTCTAACCCAATAGGACTTGTGTCCGTAGAAGAAAAAGGGCTAAAACCATGGCAAAGGTAAGATGACAAGAAAACAGGGGGATGGTGACTACTGGCAGATCAGAGGCAGAGGCCAGAAAAGAAACCAACCCTGCTGGCACTTTGAGTTCTAATTATGAGAAAATAAATCTCAGGTTGTTTCAGTCGCTGAACCTGTGATGCACTGTTATGGCAGCCTTGCAAACCAGCACAGGGTCATAACATCCATTTTCTGTTTTTATGTAATAATTACATGAACACATTGCAGGGGAGCAATGTCCAATGCTCGGCACCAGCAGGGGGCTGGCGGGTGCCATTTGCACAGCACAGCTGGCTTTGAAGAAGGCAGGGACAGCAGATGTGCAGGCAGCCGCTCTCCCAGTCAAGGGACAGTGCTCAGGGCTACATGCAGAAGCCATCCTCCCGGAGCTCAGGCTCAGACC
The DNA here is from genome assembly GCA_004027595.1 of Dinomys branickii. Taxonomy (NCBI): domain Eukaryota; kingdom Metazoa; phylum Chordata; class Mammalia; order Rodentia; family Dinomyidae; genus Dinomys; species Dinomys branickii. The sequence continues at coordinate 65 of PVLD010000148.1, read as the reverse complement.
TCCTGGCAGAGGCTTGGGCTCTTCTCACTGCTGGGAGGGACCCTGGCTGTGGAGTTGCAGGCCTG